>JAJIYU010003781.1:0-25888 GCA_030144865.1 Tinospora cordifolia
TTTTATTTAATTAATTGAGTTTGTGAATTTCAGTTATTTCTTATACTATTGCCTTATTAAATTCTTAATTTTAAGTTATGTGCGGTTAAATATGATCAAGGCATGAAATGATTGAAATAGAAAGTCAAGTGTGCGTCGCTTGTAATGTAACACCGGCTCGGCCCGCCGTTTGGTTTAGTCTACTTTGTCGAAAAATGGTGGATGCGTCCAATGCTTAAAGATACGGGGGTTGGGGTGTTACAGTGTATTTTTAATATATTTGTATTAACATGTATATGCATACGTAATCCATACACATACGTTTATTTATACTCATTTATTTTTATTTAAATTAATTTACGTGTTTGATTAAAATACAGAGTGTTACACTTTCATCTTCAGTTTGATCCTCTGAATTATTTTCCATGTCACTCTTTGTTTTAATAGTGCATTGGCCAATTCCTTCAGTCCCTTCTAAATCTTGTTCTTGATTCTTATTGTCTTCAAACACAAGCTCATCTTTTTCATGGTCATCGATTACTACATTTATCGACTCCATGATTGATTGAAAAAGACTGTTGAAAACTTGATAGGCTCTGCTATTCATAGCATATGTATAATACCCTGGAATTTGTTGGATAATAAAATAAAATAATTCAAATAGAATAAACTATGTGAAGGCCATGGAAATAATAGGGAAAAGATGTACAATTCGACTAATGAACGAGTAGACAAACTTGAACAAAACACAAAATTTTGCACATGAATAACTTAGTGGTTACTGTGGAAGTGTGTTCCTGCCCAACGAAAACATCGTCATTTAGTTACCACTATAATTTGTTTGCACTATCATAGTAATACGAAGGAAACTTGCGCAAAAAAGATTAAGAAAAGTTTCCAAAATGACTATAGAAAGTTTCTAACGCGTGGGTACCTTCTAAAATGAACGCTTACTAGTACTTGTGTGCAAGAAACAAATAAAATAGAAAGGAAAGGAGTTAGGAAAGGTTTCTACCATGGAACCAACCCCAAGAACTTCCTAAACTCATCCTAATTGAGCCCTATATAAATGTAACACCCCAACCCCCAAGAGATATGTTCAAGCTGAACCATAAGGTGGGTTGGATCTAATGCTACATTTACAAGTACGCAACTTGCATCACTTTTTATTATCTCAAGTCTTATTATTTCTCAATGAGCACACAACCCAAATAATTTAAGTCTAATTTAATAAGACTATTATAAGAGAGATAAAAAAAAACTTCAATCTTTATTTATTGAGTAAAATAGAGGGATATATGCTTGAAATTCAAATAATGAAAAGGGGAGTACATAACCCAAAAATTTTAAACAAAAATTTAGTGGAAGTCTTTATTCAAAATTTAGGCAATATACCCTTACATAGAAACTAAAAAAAAAAAAATTTCTAATTCCTTAGAGAGCTTGATCATGCATTTCAAATTCCTGAAAAATAAAAGGAAGGGGTGAGCACATAGCCCGGTGGATCATTCATCAAACTACTAATTTAGTAATTCAAATCAAAAGTACATCCAATTTTAATCACTTACAAGCATTAAGCGTTTCAAACAATATCTTTGTAACACCCGCGGGGACTCTTACCCATGTCGTAGGGCCCACGTCATGGCGTGTCACTCACAAGGTACTGTCCCTTGCCCCCTGGGGTTTTTTTTTGCCTCCGCGGGGATTTGAACCTAAGATCTAGGGCTCAAGTACTTATTTCTTTCATTATCCGCTACCATTGAACCACTAGCTCAATGGTAATGTATGATGAAAGAAATAAGTACTTGAGCCCTAGGTCTTAGGTTCGAATCTCCGCGGAGGCAAAAAAAAACCCCAGGGGGCAGGGGATAGTACGTTGTGAGTGACACGCCATGACATGGGCCCTACGATGTGGGTAAGAGTCCCAGTAGGATTTCCGGTGGGTGTTATAATAAAAAGGCGTCTTTTTATTGTCACACCCCACCGGGGCCACCGGTCCCACTGGACCTACGCCGCATGGCGTCTGTGACTCACTAGGTACTGTTCCCTCCCCTAGGGGTTTTCCTTCGCCTTCGTAGAGATTCGAACCTAGGACCTGGGGCTTAAGTGCCTAGTTCATTCCTCATCTACTACCATTGAGCCAACTAGCTCAATGGTAGCAAATGAGGAATAAACTAGGCACTTAAGCCCCAGGTCCTAGGTTCGAATCTCTGCGGAGGCGAAGGAAAACCCCTAGGGGAGGGAACAGTACCTAGTGAGTCACAACCGCCACGCGGTGCGCTATGCGGCCGCCACGCGGCGTAGGACCAGTGGGACCGGTGGGCTCGGTGGGGTGTGACAATCTTATTCGTGTTGTATATTTGACCAAAAGGGGTTTTTAATCCCTAGATGTTCTTCATTAAAATACTCTTATTTTGGGATGGAATGTCAATTCATCTTGTCACATTCCATTAGAAATAAGGATCACATGTCCACATTTCAAGTATTTTAAAACACATCCACACGTAATGATGTTACTCATAAACACTAAGTATATGCAAAGAACACCCATAACATCATTTAGACTACTATGATAGTACGTGATTCTTATCTTCACTTTCTCATATTTAATTTCAAATAAATATTAAACAAGATCATAATAATTAATATTAGAATTAAAATAATCAAGACAACATGAAAAACATACATGGCATGCTTAAAAATTCAAAAATAAGCCTAAGCGTGGTTTCTAAGCATGTTATGCTATCATGTATGAATTAAAACATGAAAACATGTTAAATTGAAAATAAAACTTGATCAAACATGCTTCAAACTGAAATATAAACATGTTGAAAACCAAAAAAAAACATGAATATACTAAATACTTAAAGTAGTAAAGAAGGAGTTCGAGAAATCCCCTCCACCTTAATTCGAGTTTCTTTGTAGAATTCGACAGAGATTTCCCTTATCCACCACTTTTAAAACTTCAAGAACTTCTAAATCACCAAGAAAAATACTTCAAAAACTCTCTAAAACACTCAAATAAGAACTTCTCACACAGGAAAGAAAAGAAATGAGAAGAGGTGCCAAGAAGAGAGCAAGAACAAACAAAGAGGGAAGTGTCAACTCTTTGCTTTCGGATGAGATGAAAGTGAGCAAGAGGGGTTTCTATAGATGTTTCTGAGAGCATATGGGATGTCCAAAGTCAGCCTTGGGCAGCTCACAAAAATTTGGGCAAGTTTCTAAACTCATAAGGGGATGGTTTGCATAAAGAGGGCAAATGTGCTCATGGTTGGCAAGTGGGACCACTAAGGCTTCAAATAGAAGTGCGAGCAAAATCTTTGAACCTTATTTATTTCTTTTATGTGTGTGAACATAATTAAAGATTTAGAATACATTCTAATCTCTCTTGTACGTCCTCTATTAGTAGGAAAACATTCTAATATATTGTGATTCATAAAATCAAATAATTTTCTAATATGGGTACACAAAAACAAAGCTTTGAAATGTTTCTTATTTCCCTTGGATTCTCTTCCATTTTGGCTCAACATGTGAGCATGAGGCAAGTTTCTATTTTCTGATTTTTTTTTCTATGTGAGGGAATCTTTCTATATCTCTTTAAATCAGCCACTGTCATTAAACTTCTATCTTGGGTTTGTTACATGTGTGCCACACACACACTTATAAGACATTTTATATGTAACCTTAGTATACATGATCATTTATCTTGGCACATCGAATCATTCTTCATGGTTTCTATAGGTGTGGGCATACTTGATCATTTATATGGCACATGGGATCATTCTTCATGGTTTCAAATAATGGACACGTCCCATGGAGGTTAGGGTAGGGTGGGGTGCACATGATCAACGTGTTCTACCCATGTGACTTGCACATGTTAGGAGTGGCTATTACTTCATGGGTTCACAAAAATTAAATTACAATTAATATCTCTTTATTTGCATGAAATTATGATTTATATCCTATAGTTTTGGAATCATATGCACCTAGTGCACGTTTAAGGTATGGTTCTGGCTCAGGATGATTTTTCCTCAAAAACATTCCTAATTGAAGACCCACTGAGGTCACTAGGCAAATGATAATCCAAATCTTGGCCAATTGTTCTAATTTTCGGATATGTCATTCACCCTATTAGGTCAAGTCCTTTCTTCTCATTTCAAGTGATTTTGTTCTACCGAAGTACCCTAAGTCCAATTCTTTCTAATTTGGACCCCCTGAAGGGCGTTTGGCAAATGAAAACCCGAACCTTGACCAATTGTTCTAATTTTTGGATATATTGTCCCATTAGTTGGTTCGTGTAACCATACTTCATTTAAAATTGTTTTGGGTCCCTAAAGGTTACCAAATGAGACTTTCGAAAACCTGCCAAATTTAGCCCTGAAATGAACCTGGCTTCATTTTGCACCCAATTTCATTGAATTGATCTTGAATTTCATTTAATTAAATACAGAGAATTTAGGGTATTACAACCTACCCTCCTTAAAAGAATTTCATCCTCGAAATTTGTATATAACTAAGGATTTCTAGTTATTAGTTGTGGATACTTGGCCTTCATCTCACTTTCTAGTTCCTAGGTAGCTTTTTCCACCCCGTGATATTTCCACAGTACCTACACTAACGGGATATCCTTCGTTCGTAGACTCTGTACTTTATGGTTGAGCGTTCTGACTGCAATTTCCTCATAAGTACCTCCCAGTGGATGATGTGAGATGGGTCAGGTTCGTACTTTCTCAACATGGATCCATGAAATACATTATGAGCTGAAGTCATTCAGTTTGGTAGGTCCAACTTATAAGCACATTCCCGAATTCTTCTAAGTATTTTAAAGGGCCCGACAAACCTCGAAAATAACTTCCCTTTCAATCTTAACCTCTTGATGCCCTTCTAAGGACTAATTCTTAAAAATACCTTGTTTGAAACTTGGAACTATAGTAGTCTTCTCCTCTTGTCTGCATATCTTTTCTGATGACTCTGTGTTGTTATTAGCCTCCTCTGTATTAACTTGACTTGGTTATTCATTTCTTCTACCAAATCTGGTCCATTTAATACATGGTCCTTTAGTTCAACCCAACAGGTACGTGATCTGTAGGGTCGTCCATAAAGAACCTCGAATAGAGCCATCTTAATACTCACTTCATAACTATAGTTATAGGCAAACCCAGCCAAGTGTAAGTATTTGCTCCAATTCCCCTTGAAGTCTAAAACACAAGACCTCAACATATCCTCTAAGATCTGGATAACTTTCTTTGATTGACCATACGTCTGAGGGTGAAATGTTGTACTCATGGTGAGCTTAGTACCCATCTCCTTCTATAGACTCTGCCAGAACTGTGGTGTGAAGCGAAAGTCTCTATCACACACAATAGTCTTGGGCATACCATGAAGTCTGATGATTTCTTTCTCATAAATTTCTCCCAACTTACTAACTTGGTATGTTGATCTAGTTGGCAAAAATTAGCCACTTTAGTGAGATGATCCGCAATTACCCATACAGTGTTTTCTCCCTAAGTCTTAGGGTATCCTCAACATCTTACCTAAGATCAGTATGCCTATCTTATTCAATTTACTCTATTAGGCTTGTGAGGCATTCGTCTTGCCCTTGTTAACCCCTGATTTAATTGTAAAAGATCCAGTGGGCAAGACATGTTGTAGGGATAGGCTCATTTTTCATTTTGGGTCATACTCGGCCTAAAGTTCTCAATCTATTTGAAGGTCAAAGTCTTTTTGTCATACCCACCTCTGTCTTAGTGGACTCAACCACACAGCAGGCCTCGGGTTATTACTAACACATTCTATTTTCAACCTTCAAAATTGTAACAACAAGGATTCTCAAGGGAATAAATTTCACTTATTGAAAAGAATAGGTACAAAAACTTATCAAAGCTTAAAATTGATAAATACTAACATATAGCAATTCATTTATCAATTTTAAATGAAGGGCTAATCAAGTTCTCCTAATATTTTTTTTATAATAGGGTCTCTAGGGTAGGTCTTGAGCTTCTTGAGCTTCAACAGCAAACACTCTGGCCTGGTTCTGCCCACGACCTTGATTTTGCCCCTTGTTGCATTTTGTTGTTGCTGTTTGCCTAGAAAACGATCATTTTGACATCTTCCCTGGGCATTATGTGGTTGAGGAGTCGGGCGGGTGCAGCCGGGCAATTTCTTGCTACATGACCCTTCTGCCTGCACACATAGCACAGTCTTTGCTTCCTCGCGTGTTATTTTAGTTCATCGTTATTTTGCTCCTATTTTCGGGTCTATGGTGCCTTCCCACCACTCTTATTCTTTTTCTAGGCCTCTTGTTCTTTCCTCTCGACCTCTATTCTAAGTTGAGTTCATGCTCTAGGATCCCTATATATCTTTAAGCTTAGAGTCATAATCACTTTTTGAATCTCAATCTTGAAACCCTGAGCAAACCAATTAGCTTTCAATTTTTCTTCTCAGATCAACTCTAGAGAGAATTTATCCAATTTAGTTTACTTACTTTCATACTCAGGTATAGTTAGGTCCTTCTGGTTCAACCTGACAAAGTCCTCTTGCAGCTCCCACAGTGTCATCTTTGGAAAAAACTTTTCGTGGAAGACCTCCTTGAACTCTTCTCAGCTCATCTTTTCAACGTCAATGTTTTTTTCAGCAAACATTCGTATTATCATGACTCTAGATTCAGTTTCTAGGTTCTTGATATGTTTAGTGGCCTAAAAGTTTTTCCTCTAGGTTTTTTTCATGCATGGGTACAGGATTTGGTCTCAAAGCAAATAAACTGTAAAGCATGCATATCATACAATCATACAATCATGCTAGCACAACAAGGTTCCAAGCTTCCACTTAAGCTTTCAGGTTCAAGTGTCGTATACCACTCTACCCCTTCCACTCAGGCTTTTACCTAGAACAGAGCTGCACCCAAATAATTTCGCAAATTTGCTCGATAACTAAGGTTTCCGAGCCCACTATACTCCACCGTCCCATACCAGCAAACATAGAGAAACTTGTTTTGCTAGAGTTACCGATTAATCACCACATAGGATCCATCATTCTATGATTCTAGGCTTTTTCCATAACCCAAAATTCCTATGCATCCCATACTACATAGAAACTGAAAGATGTAGAAGCTTCCCGATCCTGTGTCCTGATCAAACAATTTTCTATTTTCACACAAGTTTTAGTCTCTAGCCTATGTCCTAAAGATTTATGCCTTTGGTCTACTGTGCCACCATGACTATACCACGTTTCTACCTAGGGTCTTTCCTCTAGACCTAGGGTTCAATCTGGTTGACTCACAACCTTTTTCTAGTCAAGATACCACCTTTGGCATCTTTTTCGACTTTTAATCAATTTCTTGCACTAATTTTCCACCTTCTAATTTTCTTTTGTAGAAAGTAAAGTTGTTATTCTACTCAGACTACTCATACAAGCTCGTAGGACAACCTCCAGATCAGGCAACAAGACCGAGGTCTACTTAGCAACCCCACTTTCTAGGGCAGGATAACCCACCTCCCTTTCAATGTTTAGCTTTACTCGGAATAAGGATTACCCACTATCAGCTCAACTTGCAGACTTCGTATCCAAACAAAACATTTTGAAAACATATACTTCCTTTTTGAAAACACTTTCTAAAATATTTTTTAATTTTCAAAAATAGAAGGTAGGGCATTAAAATTTCAATTCAATCCAATGTAAAACCCTAATTTGAGTTTCTAATTCTTGTCAAACAACTATTGTTTGACTTTTTATTTCTAGCCTAATCAACACATGTTTAGGCTTGACATTCTATTTTTAGCCCAAGGCACCTAAAACCTAGGCTCTAATACCACCTTTGTAACACCCCAACCCCCAAGAGATATGTTCAAGCTCAACCACAAGGCGGGTTGGGTCAAATGTTACATTTATAAGTACATAACTTGCATCACTTTCTATTATTTTAAGTCTTATTATTTCTCAATGAGCACATAACTGAAATAATTTAATTCTAATTTAATAAGACTATTACAAAAGAGATAAAAGAAAAACTTCAATCTTTATTTATTGAATAAAATAAAGGGATACATGCTTGAAATTCAAATAATGAAAAGGGGAGTACATAACTCAAAAATTTAAAAGAAAAATTCAGCGGAAGTCTTTCAAAATTTGGACAATATGCCCTTACATAGAAACTTTTTAAAAATAAACTTTTTAATTCTTTAGCAAGCTTGATCATGCATTTCAAATTTTTGAAAAATAAAAAAAGGCGTGAGCACATAGCCCAGTGGATCATTCATCAAACTACTAATTTAGTAATTCAAATCAAAAGTATATCCAATTTCAATCACTTACAAGCATTAAGCGTTTCAAACATTATCTTATTCGTGTTGTATATTTGACCAAAAGGGGTTTTTAATCCCTTGATGTTCTTCATTAAAATACTCCTATTCTGGGATGGAATGACAATTCATCTTGTCACATTCCATTGGAAATAAGGATCACATGTCCACATTTCAAGTATTTTAAAATACATCCACACTTAGTGATGTTACTCATATATACTAAGTATATGCAAAGAACACCCCTAGCATCACTTAGACTACTGTGATGGTATGTGGTTCTTATCATCACTTTCTCATATTCAATTTCAAATAAATATGAAATAAGATCATAATAATTAATATCATAATTTAAATAATCAAGAGAGCATGAAAAACATACATGACATGCTTGAAAATTCAAAAATAAGCCTAAGCGTGGTTTCTAAGCATGTTATGTTATCATGTATGAATTAAAACATGAAAACATGTTAACATAAAAATAAAACTTGATCAAACATGCTTCAAATTGAAATATAAACATGCTGAAAACTAAAAACAAATATGAATATACTAAAGACTTGAAGTAGCAAAGAAGGAGTTCTAGAAATCCCCTCCACCTTAATTCGAGTTTCTTTGTAAAATTCGGCAGAGATTCCTCTTATCCACCACTTTTAGAACTTCAAGAACTTCTAATCACCAAGAAAAATACTTCAACAACTTACTAAAACAATCAAATAAGAACTTCTCACACAAGAGAGAAAAGAGAATGAGAAGAGGTGCCAAAAAGAGGGCAAGTACAAATAAAGAGAGAAGTATCAACTCTTTGTTTTGGGATTAGATGAAAGTAAGCAAGGGGGATTTATATGGATGTTCATGAGAGCATATGGGACGTCATAGGGCAGCTCACAAAAATTTGGGCAAGTTTCTAAACTCGTAAGGGGATGGTTTGCATAAAGAGGGCAAGCGTGCTCATGGTTGGCAAGTGAGACCACTAAGGTTTCCAATCCAAGTGTGAGCAAAATCTTTGAACTTATTTGTTTCTTTTATATGTGTGAATACAATTAAAGGTTTAGAATACATTCTAATCTCTCTTGTACGTCCTCTATTAGTAGCAAAACATTCTAATATGTTGTGATTCATAAAATCAAATAATTTTCTAATATGGGCACACAAAAACAAAGCTTTGGAATGTTTGTTATTTCCCTTTGATTCTCTCCAATTTTGTCTCCACATGTGAGCATGAGGCAAGTTTCTATTTTATGAGTTTCTTTCTAGGTGAAGGAATCTTTCTATATCTCTTTAAATCAACCACTGTCATTAAACTTCTATCTTGGGTTTGTCACATGTGTGCCCACACACACACTTATGAGACATTTTATATGTAACCTTAGTATACATGATCATTTATCTTGGCACATGGAATCATTCTTCATGGTTTCTATAGGTGTGGGCATACTTGATCATTTATATGGCACATGGGATCATTCTTCATGGTTTCAAATAATGTACAAGTCCCATGGAGGTTAGGGTAGGGTAGGGTGCACATGATCATGGTGTTCCACCCATGTGACTTGCACATGTTAGGAGTGGTCATGACTTCATGGGTTCACAAAAATCAAATCAAAATTAATATCTCCTTATTTACATGGAATTATGATTTATATCCTATAGTTTTGGAATCACATGAATCTAGTACACATTTTATGGTATGGTTTTGGCTCAAGATGATTTTTCCTCACAAACTTTCCTTAGTTAAGACCCACTGAGGTCACTAGGCAAATAATAATTCAAATCTTGGCCAATTGTACTGATTTTTGGATATGTCATTCATCTTTTTAGTTCATGTTATTTCTTCTCGTTTCAGGTCATTTCGATGTCTCGAAGTACCCTAAATCCAATTCTTTCTAATTTTGATCCCCTGAAGGGCGTTTAACAAATGAAAACCCTAACCTTGACTAATTGTTCTAAGTTTTGGATACATTGTCCCATTAGTTGGTTTGTGTCACCATACTTCATTTAAAGTTGTTTTGGGTCCTTAAAAGTTACCAAATGAGACTTTTGAAAACCTACCAAATTTAACCTTGAAATGAACCTGGTTTCATTTTGCACCCAATTTCACTGAATTGATCTTGAATTTTATTTAATTAAATATAGAGAATTTAGGGTATTACAACCTAGCCACCTTAGAAAAATTTCATCCACGAAATCTGTACATAACTAAAGATTTATAGTTAATAGCTATGGATACTTGGTCTTCATCTCACTTTCGAGTTCCCAGGTAGCTTCTTCCACCCCGTGATGTTTCCACAGTACCTACACTAACGCGATATCATTCGTTCGTAGACTCTGTACTTTATGGTTGTGCATTCTGACTGTTGTTTCCTCATAAGTAGCATCATCTTGAATATTCACTTCTTCCCAGTGGATGATATGAGATGGGTCAGGTTCATACTTTCTCAACATGGATACATAAAATACGTTATGAGCTGAAGTCTTTTGGTTTAGTAGGTCCAACTCATGAGCACATTCCCCAATTCTTCTAAGTATTTCAAAGGGCACGACAAACCTCGAAGATAACTTCCCTTTGAATTTGAACCTCTTGATGCCCTTCTGAGGACTAATTCTTAAAAATACCTTGTCCCGAACTTGGAACTATAGTGGTCTTTTCCTCTTGTCTGCATAGCTTTTCTGATGACTCTGTGTTGTAGTCAGTCTCCTCTATATTAACTTGACTTGGTTACTCATTTCTTCTACCAAATCTGGTCCAGTTAGTACATGGTCATGGAGTTCAACCCAACAGGTACGTGATCTGTAGGGTCGTCCATAAAGAGCTTCGAATAGAGCCATCTTAATACTCACCTGATAACTATTGTTATAGGCAAACCCGACCAAGTGTAAGTACTTGCTCCAATTCCGCTTGAAGTCTAAAACACAAGACCTCAATATATCCTCTAAAATCTGGATAACTTTCTTAGACTGACCATATGTTTGAGGGTGAAATGTTGTACTCATGGTAAGCTTAGTACCCATCTCCTTCTGTAGACTCTGCTAGAACTGTGGAGTAAAGTGAGAGTCTCTGTCACACACAATAGTCTTGGGCACACCAACAAGTCTGATGATTTCTTTCACATAAATTTCTCCCAACTTAATAAATTTCTCCCAACTTACTAACTTGGTCAGTGGATCTAGTTGGCAAAAATTAGCCACTTGAGCGAGATGATCCGCAACTATCCATACAGTGTTTTGTCCCTAAGTCTTAGGGTATCCTCAGCATCTAACCTAAGATCAGTATGCCTATCTTATTCAATTTACTGTATTAGGCTTGTGAGGCATTCATCTTGCCTTTGTTCACCCCTGATCTGATTGTAAAAGATCCAGTGGGCAAGACATGTTGTAGGGATAGCCTCGTTTTTTCATTTTGGGTCATACCCAGCCTAAAGTTCTCAATCTATTTGAAGGTCAAAGTCTCTTTGTCATACCCACCTTCGTCTTAGTGGACTCGACCACATGGCAGGCCTCAGGTTATTAATAACACTTTCTATTCCCAAACTTTCTATTTTCAACCTTCAAAATGTAACAACAAGGATTCTTAAGGGAATAAATTTCACTTATTGAAAAGAATAGGTACAAAACCTTATCAAAGCTTAAAATTGATAAATGCTAACATATGACAATTTTAACTAAAAGGCTAATCAAGTTCTCATAATTTTTTTTTATAATAGGGTCTCTAGGGTACCATTGAGCCGATGGTAGTGGGCTTCGTGAAATCAAGGTACTTATGCCCCAAGTTCTTGGTTCGAATCTCCACAAAGGCGAAGGAAAACCCCAAGGGGAGGGGACAATACCTTTAGTCACCCGATGTGTCCCGGTGTGTCTAGTGTGTCGATGTGTTACATACCCATCCACACATAGTGATGAGCCCCATATACACTTAATATATGTAAAGAACACTCATAACATTACTTAGATTACTATGATAGTTAGTGGTTCATAAACTTCAAAGTCTTAAACTTAATTCTCACATATTCATGAATCTAAAATCAGAATAGTAAAATTAAGAATAAAACATTTAAAAAGCATGAAAATAATACATAGCATGCTTCACAATTCAAATTAAACCTAAGCATGAAAACTAGGCATGGCATGGTGTTATGATTACTTAAAACATGCATACATGATAATCAAAATCTAAATCATGATCAAACATGTAGGAAATTGAAAATAAACATACTCAACTGAAAATAAAAGATGCATGAACATCCTAGAAACTCAAACTAGTAAAGTAGAAGTGTAGGAAATCCCATCCACCTTAGTTGCTTGTTTGAAGAAAATTCGGCAGAGGTTCCCTTCTTCTATGCACTTCAAGGACCACCTGCAACTTCAAGAATGTAAAAGAAATTAAAGTCCTAACATCTCTCTGAAAATCACTCAAAAACACAAGAGAGGGAAAGGGTTGCCAAGAAGAGGGCTAGAACAAGCTAAGAGAGAAGTGTGAACTCTTTGCTTTGGGATGAAGACGAAGTGAGCATAAGGGGGTTTATATAGATTTTCAAGAGCACAATGGGGAGTCTTGGACAGCTAGGGCAACACGAAAACATTCCAAAACCAAGGGAACGGTTTAGGGTTTGGTGTTCAAGGATATGATGGTAATCTTCATGGTTGGCACCAAGACAATGTATTTTTAGGTTAAGGAAACTTTCTTGTTCTTGTTTCCTTGGTTTCTTCTTTGTGTGTGATGGCTAGGGTTTCCTTTGTGAGCATGGATTAAACTTTAGAAACTTCTAATTAGGTTCCTTCACATGTGTGCACACTCATACACACACAGATGGGCCGGTCTTGGGGTGTAT
Source organism: Tinospora cordifolia (assembly GCA_030144865.1). Classification (NCBI taxonomy): domain Eukaryota; kingdom Viridiplantae; phylum Streptophyta; class Magnoliopsida; order Ranunculales; family Menispermaceae; genus Tinospora; species Tinospora cordifolia. Next base: position 13,106 of record JAJIYU010003781.1, read on the forward strand.
GGACTATGGGTGCACTTGATCCTTTGTGGATGCTCATGCATTCTTGGGTCCACATAAATTTAATAAAAATTTATATCTCATTATATAATAAGAATTAAGGACTTTAACCTATATTTTTTGTGTTCATAATAGACCAATACATATTTCCAAACCATTTTTGACTAGGGTGATTTATATTTTATTTACTTTCCTAATTTAGACTCCAATGAAGGGTATAAGGCAAATGAAATCCTAATTCTTGGCCAATTGTGTTAATTTTTGGATATGTTGTCTAGTTGATTAGTTCATGTTAACTCACAAAATTTCAAGTCATTCTGAGGTTCTAAGGATCACTAAATGAGGATTTTGGACCTACTAGGTTTGTTCCTTAAATGGACCCAATTTCATTTTTTACCCAAATTTCATCCAATTGACATTGAATTTCTCATTTCATTAAGCATAATGTTCTCAGGGTATTACAACGTTCCCTCCTTAGAAAAATTTTATCCTCAAAATTTGTACATCATTAAGGATTCCTAGTGAACATATGTAGATTTTTGTTTTCATTTCGCTTTCCAGTTCTAGGTAGCTTTTTCTACTCCATGATGTTTGCACAATACTTTAACTAAGGGAATGTCCTTAGTTCTCATGCTTTGTACTTTGTAGTCAAGGATTCTAATAGTCGTTCCTCGTAAGTAGCATCATCCTAAATGTTTACGTCCTTCCAGTGGATGATGTGAGAAGGATTTGACTAATCCTTCTAAGTATTTCAAAGGGTCCGACAAATCTTGGTGATAACTTCCCTTTGAGCTCGAACCTCTTGATGCCTTTCTGATCCTGCCTCCAATTATTTTAGAATCTTTCTCAATAAATCTTATTTCTCATTTTTTCATTCAATTGTTGTCAGCTTTATTTATTTTTAAATTATGAGGTATTACATTAAGAGCATCCAAAATGTCCAAATTGACCCTTTGCTTGGAGTGCACACCACACAAGAGCTTAGATTAGAAACTCTAGAATCTGATTTGGTATCCCTAATATTTTGATATTATGCTCACCACTTAGCCATGGCTAGACATCCAAAAGAAAGAATAGAAAGTATGCCATATAGATTTTGTGTGATGAGCAAGCAAGAAACCAAGTAAGAAAGTCTTATGATCATGATCTTATCAACTAAGGGACGTTCCAACAGAAATTAATATCATTTTAAATCTTAAAATATTCTCTAATATTTATTAAGAAATAAGATAGAGAATCAAATATTTGCTCATGGGAATTCGGCAAGCTTTAGTGGGCCCACAAGCTCACTTGCCTTTCTCACCCAAACCATCCCCTTATGAGCTTGGAAACATGTCCAAACGTGGTGAGCTGCCCTAGATGCTCCCCTTGTGCTCATGAACATCTATGTAAACCCCCTGTTGCTCACTTTCATCTCATCCCAAAGCAAAGAGTTGTCACTTTCCTCTTTGTTTGTGCTTGCCCTCTTCTTGGCACCTCTTCTCATTTCTCTTTTTTCTCTTGTGTGAGAAGTTCTAATTTCAGTCTTATAATGAGTTGTTTTGAGTGATTTTGTTGGTGTTTGGAAGTGCTTGAACATTGGGAACCCTTGCTGAAATTTTTAGGAAAAAATATTATAAGGTGGAAAGGATTTCTAGAACTCCTATTTTATTATTTCAAGCCTTTAGTGCATTCATGATTTCAGTTTCTTTTATCATGTTATTTTATAAATTTCAGCATGTTTAAATTTTAGTTTTAGGCATGTTTGATCATATTTTAATTTTAGCTAGCATGTTTTTATATTTTTAATTCATGCACGATAGCATAACATGCTTAGAAACCATGCTTAGGCTTATTTTTGAGTTTTCTAGCATGTCATTTGTGTTTTTCATGTTCTCTTGATTATTTAAATTCTGATATTAATTATTATGATCTTGTTTCATATTTATTTGAATTTAAATATGAGAAAGTGAAGATAAGAATCACGTACCATCATAGTAGTCTAAGTGATACTATGGGTGTTCCTTACATATACTTAGTATATATGAGTAACATCACTAAGTGTGCACGTGTTTTAAAACACTTGGAATGGTGACATGTGATCCTTATTTCCAATGGAATGCGACAAGATGAAATGTCATTCCATCCCATAATAGGAGTATTTTAATGAAGAACATTAAGGGATTAAAAACCCCTTTTGGTCAAATATACAACACTAACAAGATATTACATGAAACCTTTAATGCTTCTAAGTGATTAAAATTGGATGTAATTTTGATTTGAATTAGTAAATTAGTAGTTTGATAAATGATCCACTGGGCTATGTGCTCACCCCTCTCTTGTTATCATTTTCAGGAAATTGAATATAATGGCAATGAAAATTTGATAGTAGCTACATTTAGAAAGTTTCTATTTTTTTTTTTTGAAAAGTTTATTTTTGTCAGTGTAAGGGCATGTTGCGCACTTTAGTTTCATTTGACTTTCACTAAATTTTATTTCAATTTTTGGGAGTTATATATTCTCTTTCAAGTTCTACTTATTTGAATTAAAGCATGCAATCCTTTACTTATTTGAATAAATAAGAGTTTAAAGTATGTGCTCTTTTATTTTATTAAGTAAATAAAAAGAGAATATTTCTTTTATCTCTATTGTAATAGTCTTATTAAATTTAAAGTTAAATAATTGGGTTGTGTGCTCATTGAAAAATAATAAGATTTGAGATAACAGAAGGTGATGCAAGTTGTGTACTTGTAAATGTTGCATAGGACCCAACTCGCCTTGTGGTTCAGCTTAAACCTATTTCTAGGGGGTTGGGGCATTACCAAGGTGGTATCAGAGCCTGGGCTTTAGGTGCCTAGGGCTAAAAATAGAAAGTCAAGCCTAAACATGTGTTGATCAGGCTAGAAATAGAAAGTCAATAATTAGTTTCTTGACAAGAATTAGAAACTCAAATTAGCGTTTTACATTGGATTGAATTGAAATTTTAATGCCCTACCTTCTATTTTTGAAATTAAAAAATGTTTTAGAAAGTGTTTTCAAAAAGGAAATATATGTTTTTGAAATGTTTTATTCGAATACAAAGACTACAAGTTGAGTTATGTAATACCCCAAAATTTTCAAGTGCGTACACATTGAAAATGGATTTTTAAAACTTATAAAATAAATGTAAAAATATGTGAAACCATGTTTTTAATGTTTGTATTAATGTTTGATAACAAAATAAAATAGTATCATGCATTGGTGATTTAGAGTGAATGATGAGGTTTAACTATTTCAGATTGTGGACTTTGAGCGTGATCCTCGCAAGTAGGCACAAGGGTCATTTTGCATTATCAGGAGGGCGTGATTCTCTTGCTTACGAGTATTATGTAGACTTAAAGTTCAAAGCATGATGTTTGTGTAGCATAGGATGTTAGATGCATTCTAGGATGGATATGATTCTCGAATGTTTTGATTGTTGATTGAGCATAATATCTGATTATATGCTTTATCATTATTTGGATGAATATTATGCATGACTGACAAGATAGTTTTATTATCTAAATTGCATTGTTATTCACGAGTATCATATGATGTTATGGTATGGAATGAAAATGACTAAAAACTAAAGAAGATTAAATTAAGACTTAAAATTGCACGTATCGGGCGATGGTGGCATTTGTCGACAACTTGTGGACGTGGCCATATTTGCTGCACGACATCTTCCGGATCCCATCGTCGATTTTCTTAATGGAGCTGCCTACGATGGATGAGAATTCCTTGGACGGGTGAGCAATGGTTATACACCATTGCACCTATTATTGGATGTGTGCTAGGGTTGGGTACGGTAGCGTAGCTCAAGGCTTTATGGACTGTTGCTCGATTTCTAGGCACTGAGGAACACTAGGAGTATAGCTCTTCCAGTCTTAGAGAGAACAAAACAAATAACTGTTTGAAATGATTAACGTAGTGAAAGTGTGTGCATGTTTTGGATTTTGGTTTATATAATGCTAGTGTTGTGTAAGAATGATCCACTGGGCTCTTGAGCTCGCCCTTCTTTCTTTTATAGGTACTCGCAGAGGTGGAGTACACTAATTAACTAGTTGATTTACGAGTTGGTAAGTGATCTCACTGGGAGGTCACTATTGGACTTGTATTCTTATTTTTGTCTCATTTTCACAGATCATGTATATATTTTGAACAAGGCATGTGGCCATTTAGTTTCTTTTCGAACTACTTTATATTTTAAAATGTTGCTTGGAACTTTGGCTCTGTGAGCCAGTTTTTGATTCTAAATTTTGTAGTGTATTTTGAGATGATGGCTTCAGAGGCACATGACATGTATATTTTCAGTTATACTTGAACCCTGTTGTATGGGTTGATGATTTTGATGGTTTTTGCTACTGTATCTTGATTTATTATGAATAGTTTTGTGAAAATCTGGTGACATGTTTTGATATAATTTACTGTTAGTTGAACAGTCGTAGGAAATGATTTTTATATTTTAATCCACTGAGTTTAGTGGTAAGGATGGACACCAATTTTATGGATTTGATGAAAATGGTTAGTGACGATGCCGGTCTCTGGTGTCCAAGGATTGATGTGATTTATCCTACATGCACGACAAAGTAGCCGAAGGGGAGCACGAGTTTTAGCATTGGGCCCCGACATAAGGCGTGGTGATGGATGGCTCCCAGAGTGGGGGCCAGGTGTCACAGGGTGGTATCAGAGCCAGCTAGTAGTGCTTTGGGGAAAGCTTCGAGTTTGATATCATAGAGTGGTATCAGAGCTCAGTTAGTAGCTCATTTGGAAAAGAGTACAGTCCGATGGGACATCCCAGAGTTGGTTTTTCACTATAAATGGTCACCGGATTTGGTTTTCACTGGAAATGAATTTATATTGGATTTAAAATTTTTGGAAAGTGAATAAAAATGAGTGGTGGTCATTGGTACGTGACTAGATGGCTAGAAGTCTAGAAAAGACTTGGGTGATACCAACGTGCTTGAGTTACCAGTCACAAGTGGCAAAAGTACGGGTAGTAGCCCTATAGGTGGAAGCCTTGCTCCCTGCAAATGTTGCGCTACTCAGGAATTGTCTAAGACTTGAGACCGATGGTATCACATAGAATAAAGAAGCTGCTAAGTATTGAAACAGTAGGTCTAGGTAAAGACTAGGTGTGCCAGAAGGCACAGTGGATCATTAATTAAAAGCTTTAGGGCATAAGATAGAGATTGATAATGTGAAAATGCACACTTGATTGGTCATGACACGACTTAGGAGGATCCTGCATCGTAGATCTCTCTGTAATACTATGGTGAGAAATCTAAGTGTAGTGTGCTTAGAGATGATGACGTATAGAGGAAACCTGAACTCGGAGATTGACGACCAGGTATGGTGAGTGGTGGGTTCCTTTGCCATAACTTGTACGCACTGTATTCTACTAGGTATGGGAAGGTCGCGTATGGTGGGTTGTGCGTTAGCTTAGGGAGTGAGACACTTGAGAAATTGTAATGGGTACTGAACATACTTTTTGGAGGAACTTGCATCCATTGTATTCTATCAGTATGGGACAGTCTCGTATGATGGGTCTTGTGTCATCCTTAGAGACTAGGATTTGCCAAAATTATATTAGCCGTAATGGAATTTTGGTTCTATTATGTCAGCGTGCATTGTTTGCTTGTTTGTTGGGTGATTGCTTGTAATACAAATTTAGTATGATTATTTTGAGTATTTTATTTGAATTCTTGTACCTAGAAACAAACAAATTGTTGTTGACTTAGAAGCATAAATCTTTAAACCACTGAAATAAATCGAGAACTTAGAGATTTGAATTTGGAGTCATAGTAGCACAACGACGAGATGGTTATAGGTGGATTTAAATTACTTGGTATTATCACAAGTCACAGTGTCCAAAGATTTTAGGAAAAAAAGGTTTGAAACTGAGATGGAAGTGGAAATAAAGTTTACATTATGTTCAATTATTGAAATTTTTGCTTCCTTATGATTAATATATTGGACACTAAAAATGATTTTTGACTTCTAGACAATGTCAAGAGGATATGGTAGAGGTAGATCCAGAGGAGGGAGAGGCCGAGGTGAGGTTAATATAGAGCCAAAGCCTAGTGACGAGGGTACATATGTTGCAGCAGCACCAACTGTAATTGCTTTGACACCAGAGGCTATTATAGAGATGACGCAGAGGGCAGTGGAACAAGCTATTAGGACCCTGCAGCCATCAGCATCTACACAGCCACCAGCACCAGTAAAGCCACAGGTGCAACCACAGTTATCGATAGAGCCATTGGCACAGGCTCAACCTCAGGCACATCAGGGGTCTGCAACTATGGAGGTAGTGCCACAAAGTTGGTTAGCCGATTTTGACAGGGAGCAGAAGGATCTTCTGGTAAAGTTCTAGAAGCTGCGTCCCAGTACATTTGAGGGGATTGGTGATTACATGGTCATAGATAGGTTGTTCTTTGAGATGAATAAGTACTTAGATGCTATGGAGGCAATTGGACCCAGGAGAGTGGCACTTGTTGTGCACTAGTTGGTAGGACCAGCCTACCATTGGTGGGAGATGATTGTAGCCAATCCCACCATTGATTAGTCAACCATGTCATGGGAGGACTTTAAGATTTGATTTTATAATAAGTTCTTTTCCATGACAAGACAGAAGTAGCTACAGTTAGAGTTGGTTAGACTATCGCAGAGCGACATGACTGTTACAGAGTATGAGCAGAGGTTCACAGAGCTATGTAGATTTGGTCATACTTTGTTTGCAGATGAGCATTCTAGGGTAGACCATTTTGTTGAGGGATTGAGGATTGATATCCGGATGATTGTGGCATCATTTAAGCTAACCACCTTATTAGACACAGTGGAGAGAGCACAGATGGTTGAAAGGGACCTGGAGGTTGAACAGACACTAAGGGGTAGGAAGAAGACCCGGTTAGAGTAGTCTGTAGGACCTTCATGGGTGAGACCGAGTGGTCTGGGGATACAGGGAGCACCTCAAGCTCAAAGATCAGCATAGAACCGGGGTAGACAACAGAGATAGCCACCTCGTCCCGACTAGCCTGTAGATCCATAGAGAGAGGAGGCAAAGATGAAGAGGTTGTGTTTTACATGCCATCAGGAGGGGCATGTTGCTAGAGATTGCCTACTAGAGCAATGACTCTCGCACCTCAGCCACAGCCACAAACCTGAGCCCAAATAGCTCTTGCACAGTAGAGACCACAGCCACAGCAGAAGACTCAGGCTCGCATGTGCGCAGCCGACAGCCAGACAGATCCTAGCCCAGCGGTGGAAGGTATGTTTTTGTTATTTGGCATTGTTGTGCAGGTGTTATTTGATTCCAATGCTACTAGATCTTTTATCTCTAAGGATATTGTAAATAAATTACAGTTGGTGACAAGTCCTTTAACTACGTCCATGGATGTGGCCACGCCAATCGGTGATACTATGAGTTCGAAGAAGTTATGTAGATGCGAACTCAAATTTAGAGATCGGCTGATTTCAGCGGATCTCTGCATGTTGCATTTTGGCGGCTATGATGTGATACTGGGGATGGTCTAGTTGACTCATTATCAAGCAAAAATTGATTGCTAGAGATGGAGAGTTATCATCAGGTTGCCATCTGGTGAATTGCTTAGGATTGATGGGAACGTACAGAGGTTGCTGAGGAGTCCTATTTTAGCTCTTTTGTATGCTATTAAGCAGAAAGAGGATTTTAGGCAGCTATTAGTGGAGGAGGATGCAGAGGGGACTAAGGAGGTTTAGGGGATACCTGTGGTATGTGATTATATTAATGTGTTCCCTGATGAATTGCCTGGACTTCCACCACACATGCAGATCAAGTTTAAGATTGAGGTGCATCCTAATACCAATCCCATAGCTATTCCACCATACAAAATGGCACCAGTTGAGCTGATAGAGCTTAAGACACAATTATACGAGCTTTTGGTGAAGGTTTTTATCAGACAGAGCGAGTCGCCCTAGGGAGTTCCAGTTTTATTTGTTAGAAAGAAAGATGGATCCCTGAGGTTGTGTATCGACTACCGAAAGCCGAATCATGTTACAATCAAGAACAAGTATCCACTGCCGAGGATCGATGACCTCTTTGATCAGTTGAGAGGGGCACAATACTTTTCTAAGATCGATCTGAGGTCGGGGTACCACCAGTTGAGGATCCCAATGTCTAATATACAGAAGACAACCTTCAGGACACGGTATGGTCACTTTGAGTTTACAGTGATGCCTTTTGGGTTGACCAATGTTCCAGTCGCATTCATGGATCTCATGAACAGAGTCTTCAGCCATTTCTTAGATCAGTTTGTCATAGTTTTGTGGATGACATTCTGATATATTCCTGTATAGATGTTGAGCATGAGCAACACTTACATATGGTCTTGGAGATTTTGAGAAAGAACTAGTTATATGCCAAGTTTAGCAAGTGTGAGTTTTAGATGAGGAAGGTCAAGTTTCTTGGCCATGTAGTCTCAGCTAAGGGGATAGCAGTGGACCCAAAAAAAGTACAGGCAATATCCAAATGGAAGCAACCCACCACAGTTACAGCGATCAGGAGTTTTCTTGGGTTAGATGGATACTATCGCAGGTTTATTAAAGATTTATCTAAGTTAGCGGGTCCAATGATGGAGTTGACCAGGAAAGGAGAAAAGTTCATTTGGAATGACAAGTGTGAGGAGTCATTTCAAGAATTGTAGAGACAGTTGATTTCAACACCAATTTTGATCACACCTACCCATGGTGTGAAGTACACTCTGTGCACAGACACATCACTCAGTGGATTGGGTGCAATATTGATGCAAGAAGGACAAGTAGTGGCTTATGCTTCATGGCAGCTGAAGCCATATGAGCAGAATTACCCCACACACGATCTGGAGCTTGCAGCGATTGTGTTTGCACTTAAGCTTTGGAGGCATTATCTTTATGGTAAGAATTTTGATCAATATTCAAACCATAAGAGCCTCAAGTGCATCTATACTCAGAAGGAACTAAATCTTCGCTAGGGGAGATTGTTAGAGTTCTTTAATGATTATGACTTTCAGCTACACTACCATCCAGGCAAGGTGAATGTATTTATTGATGCGCTTAGCAAAAAATCTAGTTGTAAGGATGAAGAGATTGCATAGATGTATCAGTTGATTAGTCAATACAATCTGAGTACAGACACAGATGAGAGACAAGCCTATTTGTATGCGAAGAATTGCTAGCCAGATATTTCACACTAGATCAGGGAGGAGTAGAACACTGATAAATGGATTTTAGATTTGATTAAGGGTGTCAGAAGGGCAAGCGTTTAGATTTTCGGCTTGATTCAAATGGTGCATTGAGATTGGGGGATAGACTCTATGTTTCTAGTTCTGGACAGGTAAAAGGAACCCTACTGGATGAGGCACACCAAACTAGATACACTATGCATCCAAGTGGGGATAAGATGTATCAGAATTTGAAGAAAACCTTCTAGTAGAGAGGGATGAAGTGAGACATTGCCCAATATGTCCCTCGGTGTCTGACTTGTCAACAAGTGATGGCCGAGCACAGGAAGCCATCAGGATTGTTACAACCACTTCCAATATACCAGAATGGAAGTGGGACAGTATTGCGATGGACTTGGTCAGCAGCCTACCGAGAAGTCTAAGAGGGGAAGATACCAAATCGGTCATCGTGGATCGATTGATAAAGGTAGCGCACTTCCTACCTATTCGATCCACTAATAGAATGAGTAAACTAGGTGAGCTATATGTTCGAGAGATAGTGAGACTGCATGGAGTTCCTATAACTATAGTGTTAGATAGGGATTCCAGATTTACGTCTCAGTTCTGGCAGAGCTTACAGAAGGAATTGTGAAACAGACTCACCATGCATTTCACCCACAGACAGATGGATAGTCAGAGAAGGTTATTCAAATACTTGAAGATATGCTTAGAGTATGTGCCATGGATTTTAGAGGTAATTGGAGAAAGCATCTACATTTAGCTGAGTTCACATATAATAATAGTTATCAAGTGAGCATTAAGATGGTTCCATATGAGGCGCTCTATGGCAGACCTTGTAGATCACTATCTTGTTTGGCATATTTTGAAGACCAGGTACTCACTAGACCCGAGTTGATTGAGGAAATGAACTTGCATGTGAAGCAAATCCAAAAGAGGCTAGCTATAGCACAAAGCAAATAGAAAAGCTATCCTGGCAAGAGGAGGAAACCACTAGAATTCTAAGCAGGTGATCAGGTTTTCTTGAAAATCAGCCCATAGAAAGGGATTTGATGGTTTGGAGTGAAAGGGAAGCTAGCACCTCGATATATCGGTCCGTTTTCTATTCTTAGACGGGTCGGTGCATGTGCTTATGACCTAGATTTGCTGAACAGAATGTCCTAAGTACATAATGTGTTCCATGTTTTAATGTTCCAAAAGTACTAGCCAGACCCTTCTCATGTCATTCACTGGGAGGATGTCATACTTTGAGACAAGCTACTTACGATGAGCTAGCTGTCAGAATTTTTTATCGTAAGGTGCAGAGTCTCAGAACCAAGGACATACCCCTGGTCAAGGTTCTATGGAGGCATCATAACCTGGAGGCGACCTAAGAGCTTGAGAGTGAGATGCAGAGAAAGTTCCCAGGTCTCTTCACCAGGAGCACCTGACTGGACACATTACCCAGGTACTCTCTATTTAAATTTTAAGGACAAAATTTCTTTTAAGGAGGGTAGATTGTAATACCCAAAATTTTTCAAGTGCGTACACATCGAAAATGGACTTTTAAAAATTATGAAATAAATGTAAAAATATGTGAAGCCATGTTTTAAATGTTTGTATTAGTGTTTGATAACAAAACAAAATAGTATCATGTATTGGTGATTTGGAGTGAATGATGAGGTTTAATTATTTCAGATTGTGGACTTTGAGTGTGATCCTCACGAGTAGGTGCAAGGGTCATTTTGCATTATCAGGTGGGCGAGTTTCTCTTGCTCGCTAGTATTATGTAGACTTAAAGTTCAAAGCATGATATTTGTGTAGCATAGGATGTTAGATGCATGCTAGGATGGATATGATTCTCGAATGTTTTGATTGTTGATTGAGCATAATGTTCGGTTAAATGCTTATCATTATTTGGATGAATGTTATGCATGACTGATAGGATAGTTTCATTTTCTGAATTACATCCATGAGTATTACATGATGTTGTGGTATGGAATGAAAATGATTGAAAACTAAAGAAGATTAAATTAAGACTTAAAATTCCACGTACCGGGCAATGGTGGCATCTGTTGATGACTCGTGGAGGAGGCCATATTTGCCACACGACATCTTTCGAATCCCATCATTAGTGTTCTTATTGGAGCTGCCTGCGATGGCTGAGAGTTCTTCGGACGGGAGAGCAATGGTTGTAGCTCGAGGTGTTATCGACTGGGCTCGATTTTTGGGCATTAAGGAACACTGGGAGTATAGCTCTTTCGGTATGAGAGTACAACAAAACGAATGATTGTTTGAAACGATTAATTTAATGAAAGTGTGTACATGTTTTAGATTTTGGTTTATGTAATGCTAGTGATGTGTAGAAATGATAACTGGGCTCTCGAGCTCACCCCACTTTCTTTTACAGGTAGTCACAGAGGTAGAGTACACTAGTTGACCAGTTGATTTAGGAGTTGGTCAGTGATCTCACTGGGAGGTCATTGTTGGACTTGTATTCTTATTTTTTTTATCATTTTAATATATCATTTATATATTTTGAACAAGGCATGTGGCCATTTAGTTTCTTTTCGAACTGTTTTATATTTTAAAATGTTGTTTGGAGCTTTGGTTTTGTGAGCTAGTTTTTTATTCTGAATTTTGAAGTATATTTTGAGATGATGCCTTCAGAGGCACATGACATATATATTTTCAATTATACTTGAACCCTGCTGTATGCGTTGATGATTTTGATGGTTTCCACTACTATATCTTGATTTATTTTGAATATAGCTGTGAAAATCCGGTGACGTGTTTTGATATAATTTACTATTAGTTGAACAGTCGTGGGAAATGATTTTTATATTTTAATCCATTGAGTTTAGTGGTAAGGATGGACACTGATTTTATGGATTTGAGGAAAATGATTAGTGACGATCCTGGTCTCCAGCGTTTGAGGATTGATGTGATTTATTCCGCACGCACAGCAGAGTAGCTGAAGGGGAGCGCGAGTTTCAGCGTTGGGCCCAGACGTGAGGCGTGGTGGTGGATGGCTCCCAGAGCAGGGGCCGGGGTGTCACAAGCTGATAGTAGGTAAGCCTTGTCTCGAGCAAAGCTAAGAATTAAAAAGGAGGTAGGTTATCCTACCCTAGAAAGTGTGCTTGTTAAGCAGACTTTAGTCTCACTGTCCGATCTGGAGGTTGTCCCACAAGCTTATATGAATAGTCAAAGTTGAAGAACACCCTTACTTTCTATAAAAGAAAATTGGAAGGTGGAATATTAGGGCAAGAAAGTGAATAGAAGTCAAAAATAATACCAAATGTGGTATCTTAACTAGACAGAGGTTGTAAGTCAACTAGATTGAACCCTAGGTCCAGAGGGAAGATAGTAGGTGGAAACGTAGTGTAGCCATGGGTGGCATAGTGGATCAAAAGCATAAACGTCTAGGTCATAGGCTAGAGACTGAAGCTTGTGTGAAAACAAAAAATTGTTTGATCAAGACATGAGACCGGGAAGCTTTGGTATTGTTAGTGAACTCGCAAGTATACGAGATCGCTTGTAGTAATATCCGGAAAGTCCGGGTATCGTCCTCAGGGAATACAAATGGTAATTGAATTTTCTTTAATAACAAAAT
>JAJIYU010003782.1:0-25815 GCA_030144865.1 Tinospora cordifolia
ATGGTATTGTTGTAAATAAAATGAAAATGTTGATAAAAGTGAAAAACGAAAACTTGACGAAAATATTTTTGATAATATTTTTAAAATAATGATATACCATGTAATTTCCTCAAATATCAAACAATATGTAAATTAAGAATGATTTTACAAAAGTAAGAGCATATATAACTTGTGTGGGCCCTTTTTTTTGGAAATATAGATAAATAAGAATATTTAAGAATTTGAACCTAATCTTTATTTATGTTCATATTTCTTATAAAATTTCGTTTATTTAACGTTATGGCATTTTATAGCATTAATTATTTATTTATGGTTCACATTTCTTATGAAATTTTGTTTATTTTATATTATGACATTTCATGGCATTAGTTATTTGTTGTTTCTTATTTTAGCAAATCAGTTTAAAACCTTTTTTTTAAAATATTCTTTCATGGATAAATTTTTCATATTTACAATTTAAATATGCAAGTACAACATATATATTCGTCAAGAGTGAATTTCTTTTATTGCTTAAAAAAGTAAGTAAAAAGGCACCAAATTGTTTCATAATTCACACGAAATTTCCATCGTGAATGATCATTTTAATTTTTATTATGTCTGAATTGCCGTGATTATCTTTTATTTTTATCAATTTTAATTTATTTTCAGAACTTTAATAAAATATGCAAAATTGGGGCGGCTTCATTAAGAAAAATTCTCCCTTTCCTTTCCTTCCATTCCAAATAATTCGTTCATATAAAAGTTAGTACCACGATTTTACCATCACCAGCTGCTTAAAGGGTCAGACAACCATCATTTATGTTCTTCATTTCATTAAGGAAAATTCTCCCTTTCCTTTCCTTCCAAATAATTCGTTCATATAAAAGTTAGTACCACTATTTTCCTAGCCATCAATGATCAATCTCACCTTAGATGGAATCTGAAACCCATTAGATAAAAAACCCTCTATGAATGGGAGCTTTAAGTACACTCGTTGGTTACCTCCGCCCACTGCCTCTATACATAAGAGATCACCCACAATCATTCCCCACATTTCACACCTTGAACAAAATAAGAAAGTGATTAAATGAGCTCACCACATTTTGCACTTTAAACAAAAGAAGAGGGTCAACCCTTTTTATTAAATTTTATTTTTGACTCATTACAAAAATATAAATAATAATTTTGGTCTCTACCCAAAAATATATAACTTAATTAATGCATACATTTAAACCTTATTTAATTATATTAAATGAGCTTAATCATATATTACAACTTTTTCTACATGATTACATTTACATATAAGCTCACACATTAAATTAATACTCAATAATTTCCTATTTGAGCTATAGCGTCATGTTATAATGTGCATAAAAGATAACCTTATAAGTACTCAAATTTTGTTATCATCACCAAATGCATTTTAAAACAATCTAGTCCATCATTTATATCGACAAAGGATCAAAGTGGTCTTCGTTACATATAACATAAATAAACTTGCCAAAAGTCATGTATATTGACATAACTAATGACATGGATCAAGCATGCTTGCATAGCATGAAAATTTGATCATATGTAACACGCATGTTTTTAACTAGTCCAACCTTACATCTTATAACAAGATCAATTTCAAGCAAGGATAAAACCAAAAGTAACCAAATAGTTTATGATTGAAGATATCCAAATTATCAATAAATCATAATCAAATTAACTATAACACGTGTCTATATCTATATGTAATTAAACACAAAATCTTATTAAAACCATATATCCTCAAAAAGTACAATGTTGATATCAACATTGTGCTCATGAAAAACCTTAGGTGAAAATCTTATAAGAAGTAGATCCACAATCATGAAGTTTGTCCCAATGTGTTATATAGGTAAATGCCCACTTTGAACTCTTTCTTTAACAACTAAAACCTTGATGTTAATATATTTTGATTTCATTGAGGTCTTAATGTTATCAGAATATAGAAATATTAACTTATTATCACAAACTAACTTAAGCGATCTTTTTATGTTATCCACAATGAGTAACCTAGTGGCAAAATTTTGTAGCAGTACTCCATGGTTAGATCTCTTATAACATGCTATACTCCACAGCCATGGTGGAAGTGGTTATGAATGTTTGCTTAGCACTCTTCCTTAAAACAATGCCTCTAGCAAGTAGGTAGATATAGATCAAGGTGGATCTCCTAGTATCTTCAAATCCAACGAAATATGAGTCAAAATAAATGATGATTTCCAATTGGTTCGATTTCTTATATGTGAATATACATCCTTTTGTTCCCTATGAATAATGCATGAACAATTTAGCTATTGTCTAGTGATCTATTCTTAGGTTAGTTAAATACCTCCCTAGCATACCAATATTTGAATGTGCACAAGTTTGAGCATAGATTAAACTTTCTATAGTTGATGCATTAGGAATCTTTTATATTTTCCTAGTTTCATAATCATTTTTGGGGAATTGACTTCATATATCTCTTTTTCCCTTAGATATAGGGGCATCTCTTGCTTTGTAATCTTGCATGCCAAATCTCTTAAGAATTTTTTTTAATGTAGCTCTTTTGTAATAATCCTAGAATACCTAGAAAACAATCGTGGTGTATCTAGATCCCTAAATAAAAGTGGCATTGCCAATATCTTTCATCTTAAAATTTTGTGATAAAAATTTCTTAGTTTTCTGGAATAAGCTTATATCGTTGCTGGCAAGCAATATCCCATTGACATATAAAACTAGCAAGATATACTCTCTCCTACAAAACTTATGGTATATACAACCATCCACTATGTTGCTTTGAAAATCGAATGAGATGATAGCTTAAAAGAATTTATGATACCATTGACTAGATGCTTGTTGTAAAAACCTGAAATTTCAATGTTTAATTAGTTGTAAATTAACTTTAATTAACTCAATAATCAACTGTGATCAAACTGTAACCACCCACAGTCAAAATATGCCAAATTAACCATATTGACATGTAGAATGAGAAACTTTAAAAAATTATTTCAAAGTCAAAATGGTTGAATTAGGTGATGAATTTTGTGTCAAAATGCTCAAGACACCAAACAGATTCAAATAAAAAAGGGGCAGCATAATGCAATGCATTGCATCACATTGCAATGTTCTGCACCACCCAAAAAAGGGGGTTTGTGTAATCATCCCCAGTTCTATGACCTTGATATATTTGCACCATATTGTATATAATGAAATCATCAATGTTGATTTGAGAAGATGATCTTGATTTTGTTAGATTTGGGTGATGATTGATACGAAATTATCGTTAAATTACATAATTTGGGTAATTGAAAATTAGAAAATGAAATTGAGGAAGTATAAATTAGTGATTGAATGATGATAATTATGTATAAACAATGGGAAAAAAATGAGGTAGCAATGAAAGATTGGTTGGTGGAAAAAATGACATTTGATGATTAGTTGGAGAAACATGTGTTACATTAGAAAAAAAAAGGATATTGCTTATTTCTAATTTATGTATGGCTAATCTTAGGTGTCATAGAGCATGCTCATGAGGCAACGAAGTGGTTTAGATGTTGTTAGGCGTTGATCTTGCATGAGGCTTAAGTTACATATATTTTAATACAAGCCAAGTGGCAACTCATTCCCATGCAACAAGAGAGGGAGAGTTCTGTCATCTTCATTCTCTCATTCTTTTTGTTAAACCAACACATCGTGGAGAATTTTCCATCTTCTTCACACCCTCATCTCTCTTGCAAATGAAATAGAAAGATATCTAAAGAAAGCAAGTTTGTGAAAAAAGAAGAAGAAGAAGGAAAAGACAAGAAAAATTAGTTTTGTAGCAAGAAAGATTTGACTCGATTTCTTAATCCCACTGTTGGATTGAGTTGACATTTAGGTATGTTAATTTTGTTGTGGTAGAGTTAATTTGACTGGTGGAGATCTTGAAGTGATGACTTTACTAAGAGTTATAACCTCATTTGAGACTGTCCAAATTTAGTTGCAGAAATGAGTCGTTCTAATCAAGGGACCTCATCTCAAATACTAACTATTAGATCTTGTTGATATTTTATTAGGTGAAATGACCCCCTAATATACATTTTGGACAGTAGAGATGGAAATATATTATTAGTGTAGTTTGTTATAATATGTTACATGAGATAGTTTTACATAGAACTCTATGGAATTGCAGATTAAGATACCTGTTGTCCTAGATGGATATCTCTATATTTAACCATTGAGTTTTGATATAATTGTAATATATGAATCACAATATGGTGATGAGAACCTTGATCATTAAGATTTGTAAGTTCAACTTTCTAGAAAGTAGAAAGTGTAGTAGAATGCTTGCTATTCTTAGAGATTTATGTTTTAAAATTCAACATATATAATGTGAGTTTAAGGAATGTGATAGTTTAATATGATTTTGAGCTATAACATAAGGTTGTTTTGTGTGAGATTTAATTTAATACTATTAGAATGCGTATAAGATGAGGATCATGACATGTGATTTCTAGTCATAAAATTAATAGTTTAAACAATGAATTTAGTTAGAAAACTTGATAAAAGTGATACTTATTATGTGTAGTTTAGAAAGAGAATGCTATGAAAACATATAAGTGAAATTATGGATTATGTAATAATTATTTTAGACCTGTTTTGAGAATGATAATCAATTGTTTTAACAATGAGTTAAATGAATATTGTTGCACACTAGAATGTAA
This sequence comes from Tinospora cordifolia, assembly GCA_030144865.1. NCBI lineage: Eukaryota > Viridiplantae > Streptophyta > Magnoliopsida > Ranunculales > Menispermaceae > Tinospora > Tinospora cordifolia. The sequence continues at coordinate 4,689 of JAJIYU010003782.1, forward strand.
TGCATTAATTCAATTTTCTATAGGCTTGAATTGTCAAAAATGAACTAATTGCCATAAAATGCAATATTGATCATTTAGCCTAAGTTTTGTTTAATGAATTTTGGGGTGAAAATGACTTGTTTAAGGGGCTAAAAAACTCAATGTAGAAAGCCTTAGAGAACCCCTTGTTGGACTTATATGATTATAACTAATTATGGCTTGTTTTGGCGAAAACTTAGCATTTTGTCATGTAAAAATTACATTTGAGTTATGAGGATTAAAAGAGGTATTAAAACTCTCCAAAAATTATGAGAAAATTCAAATAATAGTCTAAAGGAAGCTTAATGAATCTATGAAATTTCGTGGTGCAAATCGAAAAAGTGGTTTAGCCATAGAAAAAATAACAAATCTACTACTTAGAGGTGACTTTTCAATGAGAATTTTGCCTTATTATGTAAGTTTATCCTTAAGAGTTGTTGATTAGACCCAACTTAGTTATATTGACATAAGGGACTCATAATTGACTTGAGCTGACCCTTTTGACTATAAAATCCCAAAAATTTTGCAAATATTTAAAATAAATAAATTACATTTAATTAGCTAATGTAAGACTTTATTTAATTCAAAATTATATATGGATGACCTATATGGGAAGGAAAAAATAAATGAAAAAAAAATATCTATTTAAATTACTTCAAAATAAAAGGAAATCATAATTGTTGAGAATCCACAAGTGTATGACATTAATTCGCAATAAATCTTAATGAGAACCAAGTATCGGCCTTGAGGAACAAAAATCATATTTATAAAACCTAGTTATATAACCCTAATTTTATTTAAGTTGTTAATCTAGTGAAATTAAATTAAATACTTACACTATCTCTTGTTGAAGTTATTAAAATAGCTACAACTAAGAATTGTTTGTGTTATCTCAGTCCACTTTGCGTCCAGATATGTGGATTTCCTACTTATCCCCAATTAATTTAATTAAACAAACAGTTGCTCAAATTCCAGTTCAATAATTATAAATAGTGAAAATATGTACTTAGAACCCTTTTCCAAGTGAGTCCTGAATTTCCAATTCATATTTTTATCAATTCCCCCTACCGAGTGTAAATCATTGAAAACCCAAATTCTATGTATTCAACAACCACATTCAACAACCATATTCATAAATTTCATTGTCTAATCCAAAGAACACCTTTTTCGATTATAGAAATTAAGTTTTCAATCATGCAAACTATGGCCAGTAGTTATGAAAACATCAAGAACATGAATTTATGAATACATTTTGAAATAGAATTTGAATAATAAAAGACATCAATTACTTGGTTCAAAGTAATATGTCCACATCTCTAGATTTTCAATTTAGCTATTCATGTTGTCTAAACATACAATATACAAATTAAAATAGCAAACCAATGTAAACATATTAGAATTTCTCATTAGTTTGATCTTTACTTTAAAATCTTCTTAAATCTTCTTATATTGAGTAGATTGAATCTCTTCTTGTAGCCCTCTTTTATAGTTTCTCTCATGTATCCTCCATTTTCTTCTTTTTCTAGCCCCTTGCTATTCTTTGAAAACCCTTCTTTTTTACATCCATAAGAAAAACTTGGAATTAGTATAAATCATAGGACTACCGCGGTCATGTACTACGGTAATTCTATCAATGCATTTTTTTTCTTCTGATAACCACGGTAATGACTTCCACTACTGCGATCATGGGTCACTTTTTGCATTTCCTAGCTTTTTCTTTTGATTTTAACTTTGCCTTTGATTCTTTCGTGCATTTATATCATACTTTTGTTTCTCAGAGCTTGAATAACCTATCAAAAATACCACTTTGCAAGAATAATTTCTAACAAGATCACAATAAACAAAGAATCTTTACATGATTTACAAATGAAATTGTACTCTTAATCCATACTTAATTTAAAAGTATTTAAAACAAATTATTATTTCCTACTTTGCTCAAAATTATTGTTTCATTATCCCAATTATATATGATTCTTCTTAAAATGCATTAAAATTCCTATTCTAAATACATATAAATATGCACCTAACAGAATGCCCCCAACCTTAGATCTTTGCATGTCCCGAGCAAAAGAACAACCTATTCTGAATGCAATGCATGAAACACCACGGCCAAGTCAAGCAAAAGATTAAATATATTTATACATCATCTAGCCTCAATTTTCTACAAGTTCCACACTTACATTTACAAACTTTTAGGAGTAATTGGATGTCTAGATTTTCAACCCTATTTTTAGCAAATGCCACTTTTCAACCCTTACCATAAACACAAAGTTGTTCACCAAATTGGTCTTGAAGGTCATAAATCCTAATCAGACAAGCAATACAAAATCTTTGATAATACTTGAGAATCCCATAAACAAACTTTCACCTCACTCTCCGCTAATTTAGATCACATGAATATTAAATTCATTAGGACTTTCATTGGTTGCAATGTTGGCTCAGGTATACAAGAATGGTGATAAAAGAAAATAACTTGTAGAACAAATCCTTAACACTTATATTTTAGGCCTCAAATCCAACATTTCACTTAATACTAATCTCTTCTTTTAAAAAAAAAAATTAATTTTAATTTTTTTTTGAATAATAAAAGATACTTCCTTCTAGTCAAATTATATCTTCCTTTAGCAAACAAAATAAACACATCTACTCTCACTTTGTGGCTATCTAAGTGTAGCAACTGATGAGATAAAAACTGAAAAAGAGATTGAGTCACAAGAAGATAATGGACGGCACACGCAATTGGTAACGCAGTTCGGCGTAACAGCCTACGTCTGCGGGGCCTTGCCCGAAAAAGAGGTTTCACTAAGGTAAAAGAGTTACACACTGCTTCACAGCAAGAGACCTTCTTCTTGCAACAGTTACATAGACAACCTTAGACCTCTAATACACTTGGAACTGAGCAACAACAATTCTCTAGACTACAAGACAGTCACCCACTGCCTCCTCAAGTCTATCAGACGCAATATCACTCGTTCACAAGGGATCACTCAAAGCTCTAATACAAGTAAAAAGAAACACAATATCAATCTTCACAATTAATTCTCAGTGATATCTCAAACTGCAAAAACGACAATGAATAAATAGGCATTAGTCTAATCGACTTTCCAAGCAAAACAACATCATAGAAGATTTCTGGGCAGACTGTGATAAGGACTGTGAGGCGAGACAGATTGCACAAACTGCGGGAATAACAGATTTCCAGAAATCTGTTAATTCCAAAATCGTATTTCAATGAGGAAACTTTCTTCAATAGCACGATTGTGGCAGAAGTAAAGATACCAAGGATAGGAACAATTACAAGGCATGATTTGTAACAATAATCCTGAAACAAGGAAACCTTTCCTATCACAGAAAAGGAACTAAAAGAACCGTTAGCAACTGACAGTTAGAAAACAGACGGTAATCATGGTAAGCACAAGATACGGTGGATTGTGAAACATGCTTACAAGATATAGTAGATAGCCAATTAATCTAAAAAGATCACAAAATCACACCTCTTTGGGACAGATATGGAAAGGCACCAAACATGCCAATTTCAGAACCTATCAAAAACAAATAGAAATAACTTCAATCAAGAGTAATGCTTATGAAAAGGAAGAAAGATATGTATGGCTCAAACTAGTTGACTAGGAATGCAACAAAGAAAGAATACTCAATAACTTGCTCACGGTTCTCAAAGATAGTCTAAATCCTCTTCCTCTGCTCATGTTTACTGTTATTTCACCTTAAGTGAAGATCAAGCTTGTTCTAGAATTCATCAAATTACCCCAAATTAAAACTAGTTGGCTATTTAAGACTTAATTCCCTCAATCACAATCTAGTAGTAACCCTTTACGTCTGTAATTTGGTTTGTTGAATGAAACTTTGCTATCACAAGGTGAAGCACACAGACTGTTATGCCCTCTACTCCTTATAGTTCATGTTTCACCTCTATATATTTTATCATCATTGGCTACCAATAGTAAGTTTGTCTCATCCTAAGTTTGTCAATGTTATGCTGTTTAAGAGACAAAAACGAATGACCGCCCTAATTTTACTACTCATACTCGACAAATCCTATAAACAAATAACCACATCCAGTTCAACCACTCCTTCACTAGTTGACTTACCATGCATCGTGCCACCTTGTATACATCCCCATACCATTCAAAAGCATACAATACCAATCTCAAAAATTCTTATTTAAGCAAAGGACATGAACCATTTGATATGTCATATATTTTGTTACTATGATGCCACCCCCAACTGTAAGACCATGTGATCTGGTACTCAATAAAAGGAAACAATTCAATTACATTTGATTGAATTTGAGTGAGAAATGAAAACGAGTCCATTTTAGGGATATATTTAGCAAGTTCAAACCCCTTTTAGTGTATCTTTTGACCTTAGAACGGCCTAAAATGACACAAGATGCCATGAACTGATCAATTGGACAACATATCCAAAAATCAGCTCAAGTGGCCAAAATTTGGGTTTCATTTGCTTAATACCCTTCAATGGAGTCTAAATTAGGAAAGTAAATGAAATAAGGGTCACTTTAGCCAAATGATAGTTTGAAAATGTGTATTATTTTATTATAAACAGAAAAATATATGATAAAATCCTTAATTATTAGTAAATAATGAGATATAAATTTTTATTAAATTCATGTCGACCCATAAATTCATGGCCACCCCTAAATATGTGCAAAACACATAGATAGAACACCGTGATCATGTACACCCTCACCTTACCTAACCTCAATGGGACATTTCCCTTATTCGGAATCATGTAAAATGATCTCATGTGCTATGCAAATGATCAAGTATATCGCACCTGTGAGAAACCATGAAGAATGATCTTATGTACACCAAACTTTGATCGTGTGCACCATGCCCTGTTATGCAAAATCGGTCCATGTGTGTGTGTGCATATATGTGAGCAATCCATTTATTTTAGAAGTGTATAAATGGTGAACCATATAACCCTAGCCATCACACACATAAAGAAGAAGCCCAAAACCAAGAATAAGAAAGTTTTCAAAACCCAAAATGCTCCAATCTTGGCGCTACGTGAAGAGATTACAATCATATCCTTAACAAAACCCTAGTTATCCTCTATGTGTGTGTTATGAGCAACAACCCTTGCAGTCATATGTGAGGAAACCTTAATTAAAGATGCCAAATTTTGGCCCCCATGTGCTCTTGAAAATCATGTAGGAATATTATTCAATATGAAACTAGTTTAGAAGATAAAAGCTATGCATTGAATTAATTTTGCGTTTGATTATAATATAAAGATACATAACTATATTTTAGAATACATTAAAAAAAGATATTAAATAAGCATAAAAATATCTTAAAAAGCTTTAAAATTGAATAAAACATAAAAATAGAGAAAAATTGGAGAAATAAATTGTCACACCTCGGCTCCCGCACCGGACCTTTCATAGCTCTACAGTCAAGCATCGTGCAGCATCACAGCTCGGCGCGTGTGCCCGCCAGAGCGTCGGGATGTGTGACTTCATTCGTTTTCCATTTCTGTTCTGTTTAAGTTAAATAATTTCTTTTCTTTGTTCGTTTCAAAACAAAAAAAATCTCTTACACAAGATTCATTTTCAAATAAACTTTCAATATGTGTTCAAATAACATTCAAAATTATATCACTGAAATTTCATAGGAAATAATACAAAAAATCAAAGTACCTGCGGAAGCTTTCAAATCTCAAAACATTCGTCTAAAATCATTGAATGTATTACTATTCATTCATAATATTTCAAACTATGAAATATTTGTTCAACATATAACATAAACAAAATAATAGGCTCACAGGCCAAAGTTTCAAACAATGTTTCTTAATATAAAACAGTTCTATTTACACAAAATGATAACTAGCTAGGCAACATGCTCATGTTCAAAATACATAAACACTGAAGTAGAGTTCAAAATAAAACATCTCTAAAAAACTCTCCACCAGTCTCCGGGTCTATCAATCCTCACTGAGCGTCAGGCCCATGAGTACCTGAAAAATGAAAATGGGGTGAGCTCGAAAGCCTAGTGGATCTCTCCTACACATCACTAGCATTATACAGACCAGCATAGAAAACATGCATACAGTTTCATTACATTAGAACGTTTCAATCACTTAATTGGTTATTTCTGTCGATCCGTCTGAACGCTGTCAAGAATTAACTGAAAGAGTGAACCACCCTCGGTATTCCCCTTGTGGTCCTGGACACAACTAGGTGCGACATCTTTATCAAATAGAAGTCTACCTATGAGACTATGATCCATGAAGATATAGAATTCATGTAGAAACTACTATGATCTCCCAAATCCGAGGATCATACAACCACTCGCAATTTGGCCCGGTTTGGGAATACCCACGATGACGCCCTGACTGCACCCTGATCATAATCTAAGTGATGCACCAGCGGACCGTCCATCACCTTGGTATGTGGAGTTTTTAATAAACTATTAATCTTCTTCAGTTTTCCAAACAAGGTTTTCAAACCATACAACATAACATGTACTAACCTATGCAAATTTGATCATATTAATCATTCAATAGACATTTAAGTAATCCATAACTTGAGAAAGCACATAACAAGACATTATGATGTCATGTCAACCATTCCAATTAGTTCACACATTCCTAGCATGATTCTAAGTACAAGAATGTAAACAATCATCATATTTCATATCCTAAGCCCGAATAATATTAATGAGTAAGGAAGTCCTGCCCACCTGTATGTGCCGGATAAACCCTAGCGCCGCTCCTCGACACTCACCACTAGTCAATTTGAAATCAACATTTATACATTTAATTCTCTGAATCTCCAAAACCCTTAAACTATATCAACAACCATCATAGATATCCAATCTAGATCATTCATATCAAATTCCAAATAAAGGGTTTTCCCAAAAATAATTTCTCATTTCACCGTATCAACATGCAAAACTACATTCATTTCCTTCCAAATTCAAAATAAAACATATTTAATACTGGTCACAACTTCAAAAGATAAGTGGATCGAGTTTTATTACCTATCAAAAAACCCTCTAGATAGGTGAAATTCTTCTGGGTCTATCAAAAACTGTAATTGAACAATTAAAACTTTCAGGATTCAATTCTAAATCGATAAACTGTCAATTTAGAAGGAAGATCCGAGCTTATTTGGTTTCAGATCGTCTTATAAATCAAAAACCCTTAAACCCTCATTTCTTAATTTCAAATCTGAATGAATATACAGATCTTGAACTGAAACGATTAAGAGGTTCAAATTCCTACCTTAGACCTTTAAAACCTCCTTAAATCAACTCTGGATCAACTCTCTGAAACTCTGGGATGATTTGGAAAGATCTGGGGGTGAAATGACGTAATTAAGGCTTGAAAAATGTTAAATATCGCGTAACTACGACGGTCACTAGATTTTTTTCCTTTTTTTTTTGGATTTCTTATCTGATTACCATGGTCGCTGATTACCTCGGTCGCCAATAACCGCGGTAATTGATTACCTAGGTTGCCAGTACAAAAAATAAAAAAATTTTCAACTTTTTCTCCAAGTTTTTTCTCCAAATTCCAATACATGATACTATTTTATTTTGTTATCAAACATTAATACAAACATTTAAAACATGGCTTCACATATTTTTTTACATTTGTTTCATAGTTTTTTTTTTAAATCCATTTTCGATGTGTATGCATTTGAAAAATTTGGGGTATTACATAAATAATTTTTGAAATACAAAACACCAGCAACTGAAAATGATTAAAAATCACACATGCACACACACGCACACACACACACACATAGATATATAGATCATGGTCTTAGAGTAGGAAAAGAAAACCCTTAGTATATTAAATTTATATTATTTGTGGAGAATGATTGAGAATGTAAAAAATAAATGAATAAATAAAATAATTAAGAGTGAAAATTCATAATTTTGAGTATTTAAAACTTAAATTAAATTAATTATAAAATAATAAAATTTTTGTCAAAAATATAGTCACACATAAAATAAGGATTTTATGTGTTAATAATAGATAATGATTATCATATAAAATATGCATGATATTTGTAGCTAAGTTTTTAGGGTTTAAATTAATCATAGAAGAGCCAACAAAAAATTATTTATAATACTTTTTAGGATGAAAAATAATATTGACCAGGTCCCTAGTCAATAGTAGGACAATAGTGTATGAGTGGTGCACGGGTAATAGCGACGGTGCCCCAAAATATGATAATAATTCTGATAATTAGGGTTCACAGCATTAAAATTTATTATAGTTTGCTAAAAACAATATTTTATATGATTTAGGGTAAAATCTTAGATAGATCTAGATGTAACATAAATCTCGAAGCTATTAGAACATGAGTACAGGTAGAAATGATATCTTACTCTCATCTGTATTATCTTTGTTTGGATGATATATGTGGATAATTGTGATGACCCTCATTATGATGTCACTAGAGCTAGGCGTTCGACAATACTTTACCAAAGTCAATGAAAAAATTTTGACAAAATTTTAGCAAATATTTACATAAATTGGGAGAAATTATGATGTGAGAAAAAATTAAAATGGGAATTTAGAAACAAACAAATGAATTATAGTACAATAATAAGAAAAAAAGGAAAAATGAAGAAAAAAAGAAAACAAAAAGATGAAAATTAAAATAACAAAAAGGTGAGGAAGCTCTTACGGCCTTGTGGTTTGTGCATGGGCTATGAGGGTTGTGCATGAGTCGAGAATGGTGTTGGTCCAAGGCTCACATGCTGGGCTGAAACTCACATGCATGAGCCAAAGGCCCACACGCCATTTCTCCTTTCCCTGCCTTTTTTTTGGCTGTCTTGTCTTAAAACCCTATATGCTTAGGGCATGTGGTTTTGGTGTCTCGTCCACCATCTTATTCCACTTTTGTCTTTCTCTACATCCAATGAAAATTAGAGAAGAGATTAACATTTGAAAGCTTGTAAACCCCACTCCAAAACCCACCTTTGCCTCACCAAATAGCCTAGCCATGAGAGAGAAAAATAGTGCCCAAACCAAGGTGATCAACATAGTTGAGATTTAAGTTAAATGGTTATCACATCAAGTTCGAGCTTTGTAAGGGTCATAAAGATAGTTTTTTAAGTATCCTCTTGAAGCAAATTGGAGGTGATTTTGCAGTAGATTTCAAAGTACTTGGAGGAGTCCATTTGAACTACATTTTGGGGTGTTTAATCTTGGTACACAAGGGTACAAAGAGGTATAAGTTTCTTTCCCAAATCATCTTTGGTTGTTAGTTAACATGCATATAAATTTACCCTAATTGCTAAGATTTTCTAGTACTTAGAAGATTTTCTAAATGTTAATAGTTTGTAAAAGTGGTTTTGTGGAACAGTTTTGATGAGTTTCGCCACTATTTTTGTTGGACCAAAACATGATTTTAAATATATATATATTTATTGCAAGGTTGAAAAAAATGCTAATAATATTCAAATGGGGTTTTATATTATGACTAATTGATTAAGAGACTTTCATGGAAAACCAATGTTTTTATGAGTTTTTGGATGAATTTCTTATATCGCTTGGGAATTAAATGAAAATGAGAATCATAAAGATCATATTTTAAGCTATACTGAGACTTAAGAATTTTATGTTCTATGATAAATATATTGAAATATGGATTGCTGGTAACAATTTGTACAAATTAGACCATAAAATGTGTGAATGTTATAAAATCAAAGACTCATAAAATGTCCTGCTGCAATGTTGAATACTTAAAGAATCAAATAACTAACCAAATCACATCATTTGGACCTAAAATTTTGTTTACCCCTTTTTGAGCACCCAAGAATGAGTGTAATAAATTTTATCCAAAAATAATATAAAAAAGAATGTCAATTGACATAATATGTGATTGCCAATCACATAAAATTTTGAAATTTTAGAGGATTGAAAATTTCACTTAAAAATCCTATTAAAAAATCATGACAATACAAACTAAAACTCTTGTAATTACTTAGATATTCTAGGTCAGATCTGAAAGTTTTTGCAATGATCTAAAGTACAAATTGATCGTAGGAAAATTAAAAACATGTCGCGCGATGGTCACCTAATAATTAGAAATTTTACTTAAGTGTGAAAAATTGAAGATTTTGACCCAACTGACCCTAAGTTGATCAAATTCAACCCAAAATTGATTATGTTAACCGAGATCGACCAAGTTGGTTGTCCCACCTTAGCAAATGGACAAGTTTGACCAGCTTGAACTAAGTTTGACAAATAGTTGACCTAGTGGAATCTAAGTGATTAAGAAATGTAGAGTTAGGATTGAGCCAAGTTTTACAAACTTGTTGATAAACCCATGGATTTGAACTTCGTAATCTTCCTATTAATCTTTGATCATTCTTTTGTTGTTTAATATCTTAGAATACCAAAAGATTCAACTTTATTATACACACAACCTCTTTGTTAGGCACCTCTTCCGTGATGCTCTATGTCTTTCATATACGATCCATGACATAATCTTCATGATAAAATTTTTTTATCACTTACCAGTTTACTTGTTGATTGCACTAGATATCCATATGTATCACCAAATTATAACTTTATAATCAAGACTTGCTTTTTTCCTTTTGCAATAAAATTTTAAATTGTTAGCTTCACCTTTAGTTTGCTTGATACGGTTCTCCTATAATAAAATGAGACATCATGTGAAGGTTGAGATATGAAAACTATTTTTTGGGATTTTTTTTTCTTTTTTCTTTTTTTTTTCTTTTTTCAGAAGGGTTGAATGTGGTAAGATTGATAGGGGGTTTTTCTTTGGAGATCAAATGTCTTGTTTCACGCATACGTGCACACATCTTTTCCATCCAATCATTTCCCACTAGAAAGTTTCTGCAAGACCCTCATGAAGTTGATCCTCAATGTCCACAAAGTCTTTCTATCCATGTGGAGAACCCAGCTTCATCTTAGATTAATTACTAATACAATTCATAGCTTGTTCTCTGACTACATCTCTTCTTTGAAAGGTCTTCCATCTCTGCTCTTATAATATAATCGTACATCACCATTTTTCTTTCTTTATGCAACTGTCTTCGATAAATAACAGCTTTAGGGTTTTAATCAACCTTTGTTTTTGTCTTAAATCTTTCACAAATCCTCTCAATTGTTATATACTCGTTCCTTCTAGAGTAACATTTGAAACATTAAAAAAGGTTGTTATCGTGCGGAAAATATCTTCAAAATGTTATTGGCCATCGTGCTCCTTTCCCTGTGATCAACTCATTAAAAGTGGAAAATCTCTTGAAATTAAATAATTCACAATGTCCACTGTCTTGTGTGTTTTAGAGTTGGAGAAAAGGTTCACTTATTTGTTATCATTGTAAAAAACCTCACCTTCGTATCAATTCAAAAATTCTGCTCCTAGCATTGATGCAAGAATTGTCAAACTCCCATTCATGCTATTTAGGTTCAGTCATGCTATCACATCTCTCGCGCCAGGCTAACGGCCAAACCTAAAGCTTCTTCCCTTGTATTTGGAACACTACAATAATTTTAGTATTTAGTAACAAAATTTACAGCAATAAAATATTTTGGTTGCTATATTACTCCTATCTAGTAATAAAAACACTACGATTACATTTTCATGAAAATATAACAACAAATAATAATTTTTGTTGCAAAAATCCATTGCCTAATCTTATTTTACAACGAAAGATTATTTTTGTTATTGTTATTTTTATACAAACATATCAACAAGTAAATTAAAAAATCAAATCTCTCTTAATATCTCTATTCGACTCAATTTCTCTGCTCTACTCATCTCTCATCCCTCTATCAGTCTCTCTTCCATCCTATTTATCTCCGTTCACCATACAAAAAAACTTTCAAACCCTCGAGCTTTTCCTAGTTCTACCACCAAAATCCTCATCATTGACCTCTTAAGGTTGTTGTTAACCAAATCCAGCGAGTTTCCAAGACATTCAACTCCTTTCAAAACATCAACAACGACATCCTATTCAGCATCCTCTGTTTCCATATCTCATTCAAGCCCTAGGGTTTAGACAAAGGAGAAGAAGAGGTTTGATGTTGAAGAAAGTTTTAACAACTGAAGTCTTATGGATGCATTTGTGGATGATTTCCCAATGTGGTGATGAGGATGCACTAATTAGCAAGGTGAGTGGAAAAAGGGATTATTATATAGAAACTTCAATTGGAAACAACTAATTAAAGCATGTGAAGGAAATCCCTATATCTATCTAATCTATTGGCTAACATTTTATTCAATATCAGTTCCTTGGCCCGAAAGCAGCAAAGAATTAATAAACATATACAATTCGCCCAGATTACAAGAAAAAAATGAATTTTCTTTTGATTTGATTATGCATATACATGAGCTATTGAGGAATGTGTGATTACTTACAGTTAAGCGGTATTGAATGAGTGGAAAAGTATTACCAGATTTTGGTTGTGGTTGTGGCACATTAGGCTTGGCCACTGCACTTTTGGATGCAGAGTTCATACTAATTCCTTCTTTTTTTTTCCCTATCAATAATCTGTTTGAATGAGTAAATATATGCCAACGTGATCTTTTCCTTTTTTTTTGACAAAAATGTTATTGGTGTAGACATTGATGCTCAACCTCTGAAAATTGCCTCACTAAATGTAAATGATTTGGAGGTATCTTACTCTGAAATTATTAATTTCGACTCATTTATTGTTCTAATGGATCTTTAATTGAACTACCTCTAGGTTTGGAATGTCTAATAAAGTCAAATTATTGAACTAAAATGAGTCTAATGTTTATTTAATGGAATGAGCAGTTGGAGATTGATCTTTTGCAATGCAACGTGAACAATTTGAAATGAAGAGGTTTTTTTTTTCTCTTTTCAAGTTCTTCCCATTGCAACAAATTTGTTCTCTTTTCAATTGCATCTTCTAAGAACTTGATGAACTTTTGATGTTTGACACATATCTTTATGTGGGATCAAAGGCACTCACAAATGATCCTTTTCTAAATCACAGTTCCATAGTCATCAACAAACTATTTCCTTATTTCAATATTTTGAGCATCAATCTCTCATAAGGCTTTAAGCTGTTAGAGTTTTTTAGTCTCCTCCTTTGTGAGTTGTAGGTTATTATCTTAGCTTAAAAGAGTATGAAAAAAAATTCAATTTGCATGCTTTCTATGTTTACTTTATCAGTCATGATTTTGTATGCCTTATTGTGCAAATTGAGTCCTTCAAAGCAACCTTGGCAGACAAACAAGTAGAGAAGGTTTCACCTGAAGTAAAATTTTTCATGAGAAGAAAAAGATTGGGTTATGCAAAAGAGGATTACTAGCTTTAGTTGCTCTTGTCTATATTTATTTATATATATTTTTACTTTGATATGTAATGGGTTTTTAAAATCTTGTGTTTTTCTTCTTGTTACTAAAGATGAACTCTTGTAGGGAGCTACATGGTTGCACAGATCAACCAGAAACCCAAGATTTTTCAATTAGAGAAAAACAGTTTGATTCATCTACTCGTTTATGTGTATGTATTAGTGATTAGAAAGGAGACGTGAGCTTCGGTGTGCTTTAGTTCTATTCTTAGTGACAAAAAATATTTACTAGCTTAAAAAGCTTTTTTAATTTAAGCGCGTTAATCCATTGGCATGAAGAGGATTGTTTTTTGGTATGTCTATTATGATGTTGGAAATCTCATTTTAACGTAGTTTGAGTTGGTTAGCTTGTTCTTACAATTAGAATGGGATGGGATCTATTTCGTGTTGAATCAAATTTTGTTAGCTGGATAGTATGTGATTATCAATAGAAGTTACTTGAATGGCATTCTCTCGTGTTATGCATTTTTTTCCTCCTAATTTTTCTGTGTCTCCACTTCACAGAAACATTAAGTGAAAATTTGGAAAGTATATTTTCTAGCACACCTATGACTACTAATTGCCTCTATAGATTCCCAATCTGCACAAATCTATCTCATTGGGTTCTATGAGGAATAAGAATTTGCGTTATATATGTCCCCAATCTCTAATGAGCTAAAAGTCCCGTTATGTGACAATTATGAATGTCTTATTCCTGGTGATTATGCGCAAAATATTGTTTGAATTCTTGGATCTTAAAGTTGTTTGTTGTTGCCAATGTTGCCTTAGATACTTGAGAGAAGACAAGCCACATGGATCAACTGGTGGGCTTTACATCTTTAGAGATCTGATCATGGAAGACAACCCAGTTAGAATCTTTTTTTCTATACTCTTAATAAGTTTGGTACTGTCCATGTTTTGCAGAGGAAAAAAACCATAAGACAGAAGAATACAATGTTTTACAGGCATACTTGAAAATTATAGTTACCAGGATTCATTAATGCACTTATGATATACCTCAAGTTGCATGGCATGTTGAACTTTCTTTCTTTCTTTTTTTTTTTTTTTCATATTTGTGTCTCAAAAGGGGTTTGTTTTTGTGTTAAAACAAAAAAGTTCACAAAAAGAGGGAGAAAAAAAAATCCATAGATTGAAGTGTATCAGCAATGTTCCATTTCATTTCTTATGTGAGCTCAAAATGTTGATTTGGATGTTATGTTGTTATGGCCATCACACTTCTTTTTGCTGAGTTGTGATGTTTGTTGTAGCTTTCCTCTTCTGGACATGCTTGATAGGTATCTCTCACTAAATAGCTACTTTATAATCCAACTAGTTCTTCCTTCCAATTTACAATTATTTACCTGAGTTCCTTCTGAGCCACATAGCTACTAACTTGATTATTTTTTGTTTGCAGTATTTCTTTTTTTTTTTTTATCTTATAGTTGTTTCTCTACTCTTTTGTTTTCCAAATGCAGAGGCTCATAGAGGGTTAGATGGAATGGGAACCATCTTAGTAATTAAGGTGGGTCAGACAGGTGCGAGTCATTCATCACATCTTTTCTAATTTGGTTTTTTTTTGCCATCTCATTCTTTTTCCCACACTAACGAGTCTTTCAAATTCTTAATGTAGGTTTCTACTGAATTAGCCCATCAGTTTGGTGAATTAGTGATTGATCCAATCACCAATGAATTTATTACATTACACAGAGAAACCTGAGATTTTCGTAAGTATAAGACATTAGGACCAACACAAAATACTTCTTATTTGTCTCGCGTCATGTAAATGATTGATTGTGAATTTTCTAATTCTCTTTTGCCTTGTCGTCTTTTGTTAGGTTTCACATGTGAGTGATCATAAACTGTGGTGTTTACATATTTACACCATATATTTTTACTGCAATCTAGGACGTTTCCATCCAACGAAATGATAGAGATTTGGCATATTAGACTTTTACTTACAGAATATTAGTTTTTAATAAAGATTGAAGCAATTAGAAATTTGTTCTTTTCAGTTGAAACTAAGTCTATAGGTAATGGACTAGTTATTTTTTGTTTACCAAAGGATAAAAATTTTCTGCTATTTTTCTTTGTGCTCATATTTACCATACAGTTATAGTGCAACAAAATCTGCATAGATGCTATAACTTTTTATTAAAGAGTAACCTTTAATCCCAAGGCCATAAAATTTTTGAAGTATTTCTCTTGTTCATATTGTATCTATTGAGGAGAACAAAGAAGTAATTCGTGAGTTGTCATTATTAGAAAATCAAAGGTGTGGTCATTGTTGTCAGCTTCTATTCTCTAAAGGAACCTACTCGGAGATTGGAAATAAATATAATTATCATAATTTTTTATTATCTCACTTATACTAATTCAGCTTAAATATCATAATGCAGCCAATAATGGGTTTCTATGGCATAAATGTGTTTCATGGCCAAGAATATCTGGCTTAGTAATTCAACTTTTGTTTTTGCAGCCAGGGTATCCTACCCCTCTGAATTATATTTCTTTTATTTACTTGTTTGTTGCCTTGACTCATTCTTATGCTTGAAATTTCAGAATGTCTTTGAAATTTTCTAAACTAAAACTTGCTCAATTTCTATCTACATCTCTCCATCTTTTGGAAAATGGGGATGGCAAGAAGAGTGCAACCATCATTGGGAATGTTTACATTCATCCATCAGCAAAAGTTCATGTCGGGACCCCTTTTCTAATCCAAGGGTGGCCCGACGGGCATAATAGCTTGACGAACCCTCTCACCAAGTCGAGTTCGCCCGACTACTATTAAGCCCATTCTAAAACTTATACAACAGATGATATTAGAATAATTGAAACACTTAAAAGCAAAAGTAAGCAACATACAAAGCAGAAACATTTCATTACATTGTAGTCTTGTCCAAAATACATAGTTGATCACTTATATACAAACAAGGAGTGACCAACATCTAAGTCAAAAGACCAAAAAACGGGGACAAGAATCGTCAGGGAAACTAGGCGATCACTACGCCTTTCCCTTTATCAGCCACTGTACAACCTGAAATAATGATAGAGTAGTGAGCTTAGAATCAACGTGGCTCAATGAGTAGAAAGATCAACATGTCATCCATAACCATATTCCAAAACAATGTATGTATGCATGAGCAGTAAAAGTGGTATAGCATTCGAAGGCATGACATAGTGTGAAAACAGTTATAAACAATGCAACAGTTTCAGAAATATCTCAGATCAATGCTAGGTAAAAACACATCCAGGCTATGTTAACTCAACAACCTAATTTATGGTTATCGCTCGAGCGGGTCCCGAGTCAGGCATACTGGCAACTCGAGCGGGTTGTAAGCTAGGCTTACTCTGCGAATACCCTAACCCTACGCTCGGTCCTCGAGTGCCATGACTGTAGTGGGTCGGAAGCTAGGCGCATTGATCATATGCCCAAACCCCCCGTTCAAACCTCAAGACTAACCTCAATCACATCAAGTACCTTGACCCCGACGCTCGGCCCTCGAGCTTATGGTCTCACTACCAGTGTACATCTACACATCTCAAAATCAATCGGATGTATCTAAATCATGTGAAACTATTTAAACCATGTTATTTCATACAAGTTTTATGCAAGGAATAAAAGTCATAGAAAACACCTAAATCAAACTACTCACCTCGGGTCTTGCGTACCGATGTCCCGTCGACAATCAATTAAAGTCAATCTCAGTTCTATTCATGTAGTGACCTAATCTCTAATGTCACTGTTGCTACTCAGTTTCGATCAACCTGAGCCATTTCGATCAATCGGTCAAACTCGGTCAACTCTGGTCAATGTGGTCATCCTACTCACTGTTGGTCAATTTGTGCCCAAATTGGGTCAAAATGGGCCCATTAGGTCAAAACCGGTTCAAAAACTCAAATCCTAACACTTAGTCAAATTTTGGGTTCTTTGCTCTCTTACGCAGTGAGCTTGCCAATTTTTCTGTAGGCCGTCTGTATGTCAAATTTGCACCAAATTTTTTAGGTTTGTTCTAGACTCCTTAAGCCTTCCCCAAAATTTTAAATCATGAATTTAGAACTTCATTTGGTAGTGTTTTTGACTGAGATATCAGGAACTATGTGTTCTCGAATTCTATGTGATAAGCATTGACTGTTTGCCTAATTTGACCTACTTACTGAAATTTTGTAGGCATAATCTAGACATACTTAGAAATCTCTCTACCAAATTTCAGCTCAATCTACTGAGATTTGACCATTTAATTTAATCTCATAATTTTTAGTTGAATCACAAGGACTTCTGAGTTCACACTTCATAGTAGTAAATTTTCCAAATTTTCTGTGATCAATCCAATTGTTGGATTTATGTGAAAATTTTCATATTTGATCTATTCTTCCCAAAATGTTACTGAAATTTTATTTCACAAGTTTTGGACACAATCTACTAGGGTTTTCAGGTGTACTAACAGAGACTGTAAAAATTCTATATACCTTGTAATAGGAGTCACTTAGTGAATTAAGTAACCTACTTTCCAAATTTAGATTGCTATAAAATTTGGTACACTTACTATTGACATATCCAGGGACCTTTCCACCAAATTGTAGCTCAAATTGCCTTCATTTGGTCAGTCAACTAATCTCCTACTTTTCTATTTATGTAACAAATTATTCGATGATTCAATCCCCTATGGTTTTTGAGTGCTTATCTACTCTAATTTCCAATACTAATCTGAGGCTATTCCTTGCTGTTTGTGCAAGAGTTTAGACCCTGGAATCCTGATTAGTAAGTTTTACTCAAAACAGCAAGCAACCCTAATCATATTTGCTCTCAAACATTACTCCAAAACATGGTGTGTATGAAGATGTTCTGCCTCAAACATTACTCCAAAACATGGTGTGTATGAAGATGTTCTGAAAATTTTTCTAAGTCCATAACACCTAACTAACAAGGCATGTTTCCATGCATACAAAATCTAAATCATAGAGGTTTTTGGTTCGAAGCTTTTACCCTTTTATAGTCCCAAGTATGGGATTCGAAATGTCTCTTGTCTTGGTCCAATCGAACACCTCTAAGTACCCCAAATACTGCCTTCAATCTAGTCTTAGAGTTAGTTTTCCTATAGAAACTATTAAAATAGTTAGTCAGATAGCTACTTCATAGCCTTATAAAATAGGTTTGAGGCTTGAGTATTTGATTCCCACAATTTCAACATGAAAGTACACGAAATAAGGAAGAAGAAGAGTGGTTTTACCTCCAGAATGAACTTGAAATAGCCTGGGAACCCAAGCTCCAAAGATTGATTCAACACAAATTTTTTCTATTTTCTGGGGTTGAACATGATGGACAACCCCTTTTCTTAGGGGTTTCAGCCTCAAATAGTTCCGAGATTCAACAAACCACTTGTGGGACTTCGTAGAGGGTAGTATGAACTTCAAAACAAGCTAAGACTTATTGGATTTGGTTGAGAAATAGGAGAGTTACAGGTTCATGAAGTTGGGAGGAAGGAGCTGAAATATGGACTTCTGCTCAACCATGGTTTCTTTTGTTGCATAAAAGGAAGCTTGTATGGCATTGTGGGGTGACATGTGGCCATCCAGGTGGCTCCCAAGCTCCCATGCTAGATGCCTAGTTGGCATCATTCATTGGCCACATTTGAGGTTATGAGTTAATGGGAAAACCATAGGTACAATACCATTGATTTCCATGGTTTGGTAGTTGGAAAAACACCAGAAAATGCAAAAATTTGAGCAAAAAATCGTGGAAAAAAGTCAAGAAAGAGGGGTGCCCATTCTTGGGCGCATGGGCTAGCCAACCCAGTTGGGCCGGCCCGTGCACCAGGCCCAAGCGCTAAGCACCCCGGCCTCTCTTGTTCGGCCCGAGCCTGTGCATGTCGAGTTTTGGCCCACTGGGGCCTGGGCCGGCCCAGACTCGGCGCCTAGGTCTACCCAGGCCCCGTGCCTAGGTCTGCCCAGGCCCCTCCCATATATATATATATATATATATATATATTTTTTTTTTTCTTTCTTTCATTTCCCCCTTTTTGTATATATACGTATATACCTCAAAATTCAACATTTTTTTCTTAAAATCATCGAAAATTATTTGATCATTATTTCTCATCAAAACTTTCCATTATACATCAATTTTCATCATCTGTACAATTTTTTTCTCAAAAATTGGATAATCCACCCAAAATTATATTTTTCTCCCAAAAATTTTATTTACCACTCTAAAAATTTCATAATTATTCCCAAATATTTAATAATCCATCCTAAAAATTATTTATCTATAGAAATTACATTTTCCTCATAATCTCATGTATTTACTCCTCAAATTTGTATTTTTTCCCATTATTCTCATTTTATCCAATAAATAATTCAAAATTGAAAAAAATTTAGATAATCTATGTATTTCCATTAAAATATCAGAAAATACATACTTGGGACCCCAAAATTTCTTTGTACAAAATCATGGGTCGTCATAGACTCCCTTCCTTATAAGAAATTTCGTCCTCAAAAGTTACAGTGATACAAATACTACAAGTCAAGGAGCAACACTCATCAACTCAGGGTAGTGGCGGATCATAAAATCTTCAATCTCCAATGTATCCTGCTCAGCACCATGGAACTGTCAGCGTATTCGTACCATCGGTATCTCCTTGTTGCACAACCTCTTCACAGCTCGGTCTATGATGGCCATAGGCATCTCATCAAATGTACAGTCCTCTCGCAGCTCAATATGTCTCCAATCAATGATATGCGAGGGATTGGGGTGATATTTCCTCAACATAGAAATATGGAATACATTATACACACCCGATAGCTGTGGCGGTAAGGCTAGCCGATAGGCAACGGGGCCTATCCTCTCAAAGATCTCAAAAAACCCAATAAATCTTGGTGCGAGCTTCCCTGAAATCCCGAATCGTGTTTGCCCCTTGCGAGGTGAAATGCGGAGGAGGACATATCACCAACATCAAACTCAAGAACCCTATTCTGGTTATCTGCATAACTCCTCTGTTGGTCCTGAGCGGCCTACATATTCTGCCTAATCTTCTGTATCTTCTCATTCTGCTCCTGTATAAAGGCAAGGCCTAAGACTGCTCTGTTACCTGTCTCGGCTCAGTAGGCGGAAGACTTGCATGATCGACCATATAATGCTTCAAATGACGCCATCCCAATACTCAACTGGTAGCTATTATTATAAGCAAACTCACATAGAGCTAAGTGATCCTCCGAGCTACCACCAAAATCTAAAATGCAAGACTGCAGCATATCCTTAAGGATCTTGTCACACCCCACCGAGCCCACCGGTCCCACCAGACTTACGCCATGCGGCTGCCACGCGGCGTAGGTCCGGTGGGACCGGTGGGCTTGGTGGGGTGTGACAATAAAAAAGTGCCTTTTTATTGTCACACCCCACCAGGCCCACCGGTCCCACCGAACCTACGCTGCGTGGCGGCCGCATGGTGCACCGCGTGGCGGCTGTGACTCACTAGATACTATCCCCTCCCCTAAGGGTTTTCCTTCGCCTTCGCAGAGATTCGAACCTAGTACTGGGGGCTTAAGTACCTAATTCATTCCTCATCTGCTACCATTGAGCCAGATACCAAGTCTTGTCGGAACCCCTTCCCTGAGCTAAGGGCGGCCCCACCAGCACAGTGGCCTGACAAACCCTCTCACCAAGACAAGTTTGCCCAACCGCTGTTAAGCCCTTTTTGCAAATCTCATGCGATGGGACGATATCAGAATAATTGGAACCATTAAAAGCCAAAGTAAGCAACAATTCAAAACGGAAGCA
>JAJIYU010003783.1:0-25801 GCA_030144865.1 Tinospora cordifolia
CAAAATTTATCATTTGCTACCAAAAAAGAAGCTAAAAGCTGAGACACTTTCCTACATTTTAACCATGGGAACAACTCATCATCAAACACCCTTCTATTCTTCTCTTTCAATAACAACCCTTAGACTGCTAAGCACATTACCTTGCAGTGGGTTTCTCCATGATGTAGGAATGCTCTACATAGAGGGAAAAAGACTTAGTGGGAAATGAACCTGAGGATTGCCAATGCCAAAGGACTTATCATTTTTGCCCGGTAAATAACAACCATTGAGAAGTCTGAAAAGGGACATGAACCCCTAGGAGACAGAGTTTTGCCAGATGCAAATCCTAGGATATAGGGGCTCCCATCTTTTGTCGCATCACTCCTCACAAATGTAGGATAATCCTATTATGGACAGTGAAAACTTTAAACCAAAAAAAAGGGAAAAAGAGATTGAAAGCTGTCATTTCCACACCATTCATCTTTCCAAAATTGAATTGAATTTCTCTTTTTAATTTAATTTTGGTCAATGGTAGGAATGAAGGATAAATGGAATAAAAATTTTTCAAGGATTTCTATAGGTGATTTTATTGGCCATGCTAACATATTGTACATTATCTTGTAGCCCATGCCTGCTCTGAATCGCCTTCTCTTCACCTACTCATTAGGAAACCTAAATTTCCATTTTCCAACCTCTTGTTTTATTTCTAGCTGAAATGCTTATAATTCCTAGTGCACTCTGTTCCACCTTCTTTTGAATAATGTTTCAGGCCACTAGGTGAGATCAATGCACCTTATTCTTGTTCTTCCACGGAAATCCCTCATTAACTTCTTTAACCTGTTAGCCACCTTCTTGGAGATCTTTAATACAAATAATTTAATATGTTGGAAGGGCATTCAACAATGACTTAATTTAGGTAAGTTGACCTCCTTTGGAAAAAAATACATCTCTTCCACCACCCAATCTTCTCACCACCTTGGACACCATCAGTTCTGTAAAATAAAGCTTGTAGGGGTTACCCCTCAAAGGTATTCCCAAGTACTTCATGGGCCATGGATCAATAGATCGTCCTAGGTGACTTGCCATAACCCTCAACCACTGTTGCTGCGTATTAATGCATGCTAATTGACTTTCGGCCTAGCCATACTAGTTATCCATTAAAAACATCTCACTTCCATTCATGCTTTTGAAATACACTCCTCATCTCTATCCAAGAATATCAAGGTATCATCCACAAATTGCCAGTTAGATACTTACACAATCTCTTGATCATGCAGCCTGACTTTAGTCTTGATTCTCTTGCCTTATCAAACATTTTACATTTTTACTTAACACACCTGTTGCCAAGGCAAACAAGAAAGTAGATAGAAGATCACCTTGCATTAAGCCTCTCTCACCAAAAATCTTGCCGTTGATCACCCATTGATGAATGCAAAATATTATATTGACCTTGAGCATCCATGTATCCACCTCCTCGATTACCCCTTAAAATCTTTCATTCTTAAAATGTAGTTGGGGAAATCTCAGTTGGACATGTGATAAGTCTTATCAAATTCAAGTTTGAAGGTAATCCTTTTTTCTTTTATATGTAGTCCATAATTAGTGCTTTGGAAATAAGATTCATCAACAATTTGGTGCCCTTATGGTAATGCCATTTGAGATTCCATAATTATTTCATGCAGTGTTGTTAAGGCATTGTCTAGGCTTCGCTTATACGATTCCTAGATGCCTAACCCCTTGAGTGCCTAGGTGGTGACCATGGCGCTACAGCGGGGTGCTTGTAATTTTTTCTTTTGAGGACTTGAAAAAATTATTTTAAACTCTATATTAATAAAAACTAAATAATATATTAAAATAAATAATGTATTACTTATTATAATGTATTATCTATTTATAGACTAACATATGTAGAGTGAGAGACCAATGGATAAATAAATATTCTTTATGGATCTCTAAATTTTTATTTTGTGGTCAACTTTAGATTTGTCTAGACCTTGCCTTATCTTATAGAGATTTAACACCTAAGTTCATCTTTCCATCGTGACAACATTGGTTTCATGCAATACTCGCTTCAGCCTATATGCCAAGACCTTCACGATAACCTTGTACAAGCTTATTGTAAGGCTTATATGCCTAACATCCACCACCCTTCCAATGGCATTCTTTTTCAGTTTTAAGTGTGTTTAGGTTCCATTTGTGCATCCATTAACAACCCAGTTGTCATGAAACTCTGGCAACACCTTCATAAAGTCACCTTTAACAATATCCTGACAACTTTGAAAGAAACATAAAGTCATCTTATTAAGTCCTAAGGCCTTAGACCCCTCACAATCAAGAACAACCTATATTACTTCTTTTTCTTCATCAAATGATGCTTCCAACTCGATGTAAGATTGCCCTATGATTGAGCGCATTTATCCTCCAAGCACACTTCCCATTACACAAGCACATCTTGTGAAAATAGTCAGCAATCTCTATCACGATCTTCTCCTTTCCCTCAATGATGGAGTCGTCCTCCCTCTCTAATCTGGAAATGTTATTAGCTGACTTCAACCATTCATAATTCTATGAAAAATGTCTCAAGTTAGATCATGCTTCTTGAGCCGCCTTATGTTAGAATTTAGATAAGCATCCTAATCGTCATTGATGCACAACTTCCACAGTTTTACTGTGGCAAATGATCTCTCTCCTTTTGCCAATGTCCATTCCAATTTGGACCACCTTTTTCTTTTCATCGAAGTCTCAGACAATACTGTCAAGCTCCTTCCTTCTCACATCATCCCAACTTAAAACCTCTCACAAATTTTGAGAAAATTCTCATTTTATAGTTAGTTATCAAACACACAGTTGCACATATATGCACCTAATTATCATTTTGATTTCACTCTTGATGGAAATGTGTGCAATGAGTTGCCTTTTAACATATTTAGTCTTAGTCTTGCTAATCGTGTGCTTTTATATTCTTGAGCCTCTCTCCAAACATCTAGTTTAGTATTTAGTCCAGATTCCATCAGTCAACATTAAGTCATTAGTAAGTAACATGCATTGTGGAGCAGTGTTGTCAAGGCTTGCCTAGGTGAGTGTAGGTCCCCCGAGCACCTAGGCTACCACCTAGACACTTTAGGGAGGTAGTTGCTATTTATCTTTTTAGGAGGGGCTCGACAAAAATTTATTTTAAACTCTGAATTAATAAAAATTAAATTATATACTTAAAGCAGTAATATATCATTTATTTTAGTATAGTATATATATTATGTATATACATATATATAGAATGAGGGTCCAATGAATAAATAAGTAATTTTTTAGGGACTTCTTAATAATTGTTTTATGGTCGCGCTAGGCCCCGCTTTGTCTTACAAAGGCTTATTGCCTAATTTCGCCTTTTTGCCTTGACAACATGCTGTGGAGCATCTTCTTAAATGCATTTGGTTAGTTCATTGATAACTAGCATAAAGGAAAAAGGGTTTAAGGCAGATTTTCATTGTAAACCAGGAATATCTAATGCCTTGTTAAATTTAATTTGTACTTTTAATCTAATGGCGTCTTGAAACATTTTACAATTTTGAAGAAACTGTTGTCCTCATTTGAAAATAGTTTCTAATTAGAGTCACCTGCTTGTTTGTTGTAAATTATTTAATGAGTTTTATGTGCCAGAAAGGAGAACTGCATCCCCAGATAATGAGTTCTTAAGGGTTGCTGTTATGCTTTTTGTTCTGAACTTGATCTTAGTTCTGAATTAGTCTAGATTTTTTTTATCATCAATTTCTGCATTTTTATTTTACCGATTGGAAAAGAAACCTGACTTGCCTATATGTTTATTGAAATTGTTTAGACTATCTAATATTTTTTAAATGCATAGGGGTTCTATATAGAGACGCGGGAAATATATCTCTTGCCATTGAAGCATACGAACAATGTCTTCAGATAGATCCTGATTCTCGCAATGCAGGGCAGGTATTATTACGTTAGTGCATACATTGCTCAAATTAAGTTCCATGTGGTATTCTAGAATTTTATAGTTAAAGGCTTAACGAAGTCATTTTTTTTATCTCATTATCTGTCAAACTCTAAATCCTGAGATTGATTTTTGTAGTTATATATTTCCATTTAAAGTCCACTTTTTTTTTTTTTTTTTTTGTGAAACAGAAACTAATATGTTAACAACAGATCAGAGTACATATAAGCTAGATGAGGTATCCAGACTTTGAAGACTAGAACAAGACTATAAAGATTGCAACACGTTTACCCCCTTACATGACCATTCTCCAAAAGAGTATCCTATTCCTAATTTAGTGTTGAAGATCTATGTAGCAAACAAAATGTTGGATCTTTCCCAGAGCATCCTCTCCGACTATCGCTTCTCCAAGAAAAATCTAGTGTTCCTTTCTTTCCATGTAGAGTACCATATAGCAGCCAACACAACCTTCCAGTATGGCTTGATTTTGGAAAATCAAAATTTTAGTTACTTATGTCTGGTGGGTTGTAATATCTATGATGTTGTGGAATTACTAGTTTCTTGGGGAACTTGGTCAGTTTTCCCACTTGGTGGACTTGTATATAAAATGGCCATGGCACTTGTCTAGTTTAAATGGGTTCTGTTTGTTAAAAGTAGTATTTTTTTGTTTGAGTCTGGACATTTGTATCACTTTAAAAAAAGATGCAAGGTACAACAATTTTTGTGGTGTTCTTTTGAAGGGCTCTGGGAATCTGGAGTTATACATTCTTTATTTCCATTTGCCTGAGTAGGTCTAATCACGAACCAAACTTGGCCTTTTGTTTTGTTGCTTGAAGTAATTTTTAGAGGGTTCTAATAGTTATAATGTTGGGAAAACATCAGTGATCACTTGGGGAACTTGTTAAGTTGTCCCACATGGTCAACTTTTATATTTAAAATGGTATGAACATTGTTCTGTTTTCTTGAATAGTTCGTCTATTTGTACCCCACCCGTGTGCTATATGCGCCTTTGTTAATTCCTTAAAATAACCTTACCCAAATCTTAATTGTCTTCGTCTTCCTTCCTCTATTTATTTTGTTTTTGTTTTTGTTTTTTCTTTTCTTCAAAAGAACTTTGGCAGAGGTATTTTGGGTAATTGACAAAATATTTTTGACCGGAATATAGGCAACACACTGGTGGGGTACAAGCAAACGTGGCGTAATATTTTCTTTGCTTGATTTAATCATACTGAGGATTGGAAAGCTTCATTTCCAATATTTGAATTCATAAAGTTATATTGTTGACACATCTGGGTTTTTCAGCTTCTGTTCCTCTGTTATATATGGTCTATGTTTTTTTTTTTTATCTACTTGAATAATCATTTTAAATTCCAGCTTCCTCATGGTCATACCTAATCTATCTTGTGGCAACCTTCTTCTGCAGAATCGGTTGCTTGCTATGAATTATATTAACGAAGGGAGCGATGATAAACTTTTTGAGGCTCATAGGTATTTTTATCTCAAACCTACAACTCAATTATGTGTAACACTTTAAAAAAAAGATGCGGCACAATGCTTTACTTACTTGTGCAATTCCATGTGTCCTCTTGTCTTGGATGCTTACTAGGAGAAAAGCAGAGATTTGTCATGTTTTTCTAGTTCTTTTCAGCAGCAGTTGGGATTTTGACTGTTTAGCAGCAGGTAGTAAGAAAGAAAATTGCATTTAAAATAAAATATTATGGTCCGTAGTGCATTTTTTAAGAAACTTTATACGAATCTTTGATAAACAAAACATTGAAATGCAGTTTCTGTTCCTATCAGGCCTCTTTTTCTCAGTAAACTACAGTTTGCAAATGCATCCTAAATTTTATCTTCCTCTATTTTAGTTTGTATGACATTAATTTAAATATTCCACATTATCTTTACTTTTTTACGTCTTTAGATTGTCTCCAGCTTATGTCCTAGAAGTGGGATATGCAATAGTTGTTCCTTTTTTTACTTGGTTCATTGTTTGTCTTATTAATGGTGGACTAATGCGGAGATTTTTTAGTTTGAATGCTAATCTATATTCAATTGCATGCTTGCAGGGATTGGGGCAGGCGCTTCATGCGATTATTTCCTCAATATTCATCTTGGGACAATCCAAAAGATCCAGATCGGCCTCTTGTTATTGGATACGTATCTCCAGATTATTTTACTCACTCTGTATCATATTTTATTGAAGCTCCCCTAGTATATCATGATTATGCAAATTACAAGGTGGTTGTGTACTCGGCAGTTGTTAAGGTACTATTTATTCTCAATGTCATCATTGATTGTGTGCTGTGGCATTTGGAGTCTTATTTATCACATATTTGGATATATATAATATAAGAGAAACATAGAATAGTTGCTGCTTCTACGACACTAGTCTTACACATTTATAAGCACTCTAAGAAGTTAATTGCCTTGGTGATATCTTGCTGTCTTTATGGTCACTAAAGTTGATTTGATACTGTAATTCCTAGTGAAGGGCATAGATAGTATTTCTGCTTTAATTTGTGGCCGATTCTTCAGTTTGAGTGTTTTAGTTGATGTTGCAGGGGGATGCAAAGACTAATAGATTTAGAGAAAAAGTCTTTAAGAATGGTGGACTTTGGAGGGATATATATGGTATTGACGAGAAAAAGGTTGCCAGCATGGTTAGGGAAGATAAAGTTGATATTTTGGTGGAACTTACTGGCCACACAGCAAACAACAAATTAGGGATGATGGCATGCAGACCTGCTCCAATCCAGGTATATCTCATTTTATCATCTTAAATTCTTTAGCATTTTATCCAAATTAGAGCTGCTTTGTTTTCCCTGTCCAATCCCTTTTATATACATTGGTTTCTTTTTTATTATTTTTTTTTATTTTCAAAAATCAGTTTTATCATATTTGATTTGCCCACGAACCCATGCTTCTTCTATTAGGTATCAAGAAAGCTATGGCATGATATATACTGTAACTCACCATATTTAATTTTTTCCACAATGTTTTTGTTTCAAAATTTTGGAGTGGCTTGCACTTTATTATTATTATTTTTAATCTTATAATAACTAGTTGGATGTGAAGAATGTGGGGGAATACAACGTGGACTAGCTATAATAAACCTAGCCAGTGTTATCTTTATCAACATATACAATCTTGTCTTTATATACTGTAGAGTGCATTGAATAGTTAGCACTTGGTACTAGGTTAATTTGTTTCTTTATTCAGTTTTCTGAAAGGGAGGTAATCTATACCCAGTACCATTGTTATCAAAGTATGCTTGATGTCATATTAGTGTCCAAGGTAGATTTTACCAATACTTATATTCATGTGCACTATGAATTCCTTGATTTTATCCTGCAAAATAAAGGCATGAGCAATGAATGGAGAAGCTGGATGATTAGCTACTTTAGGTGGACTTTCTTTTTGATCAATAAAGTTAGGACCAGATTGAAATCTCAGGTCGAAGGGGAGAGGAATCTTAGATCATGTTTTCCTCTTTGTCCATCGAGGTTGTTAGAATTAAGATCCTTCATAGGATCAGTTAGAGGATCTTGAGAATGAGATCAAAGGATCAAATCATAAATTGGAAGATTTTGCGCATCGAGTTCTTTTGGAATCAAGATCCTACAAAGGATCAGTTAGAGGTTATTGAGAATGAGATCAGAGGATCAAATCATAAAAGAAAAATGCTTGACCAATACCTTTAATTGGCACCTTAAAATTTTGCTTTTTTTTTTTCATCCCATCCCATCAACAATTCTACTTTCTCTTCACGTTTTAAAATATTAGTAGGCTCCATTAGCTTAATTCTTTCTTTTAGATCTCATGAATTTCTCATTTAATGGGGCCTACAAATTATGTCTTTCCTTCCAAAACCAAATCATCCCCTTCCTCTCATTGTTTAATTCCAAATGCAACTCCATTTCCATGTAGTAACAGAGAGATGAATACAAAGAGTGTGGGACTGCCACACTCCACTTAGCAAACAATTGGAAAATTGCAATGTTTTGTTCCATACATGTGGGCACCTACATCAAATGCCACTTTAAAGAAAAAAGGGGTCAGGAAAAAATAGGAAAGGAAAAACTACTTCTTTTTTCTATCTTCTTAGCGAAAGCATCCCCTTCCTTCCATTGTTTAATTCCAAACACAATTCCATTGTCACATAGCAACAATGAGAGAAAAATAGAAAGAGTGTTGGACTGCCATACTCCACTTAGTAACAATTGGAAATTGTAATTAAAAATTGTACTTTCATTCCATTTATGTGGATACCTACAGCAAATGCAACTTTGAGTAAAGAATAGGGTAAGAAAAAAAGAAAAGAAAAGGAAGAACTTCAAATAAAAAAAAAGTGTAAGAAAAAACTTTTTTGGTTGGCCAAGAACTAGTAATGATATATCAAGTCTCTTTGGGTGGTTAACCAAGGAAAAACGGAGTTGGGTTGTGCTGGGTAGAATAGAATTAAAGGAATGTTTTGATTTTGAAGGGAAGAGATAACTTGGGAACCCCACCAAAATGATAATTTGATAATATTTAAAAGTGAGAAGTTGAAAGGAGGGGAAAAGGAGACGAGAAGATAAACTTGCCGATAAGATGAGAGGAAATAGACAAAATGATAAATTGGGGCCTATTAATGTTCAATAAGTATGTCAATTAAATTTATTAATAAAGCATTTTCATCATCATCATCATCACCAGTTTTGCACCAAGAACTAATAATGAAATATCAAGTCTTTTTTGTTGGTTAACTTAGAAAAAATGGGGAAATGGACTCTCTTTCTGGGTTGCAGCAGTTAGCATAGTAGGAAAGGGATGGTTTGATTTTGAAGGGAAGAGATAACTTGTGGGCGCCACCAAAATTAGACATTCTTAAAATTTAAAAGTAAGAAATTGAGATGTTGGTGCAGCCCACTACATTTTTAAATGAGAAGAGAAGGCAAAATTGTTGATGAGATGGGAGGAAACAGGTAAAATCATGAGGTGGGGTCCATTGATGTTAAATAATTGTGTCATTCAATATATTAATTATGCATTTTCCAATCATAGATTGGAACATTCTGTGGAACATTAAAAATATTATTTTATAAATAACCCAAGATGTTGAAATTATTTAACTAATGTAACAAAATTCATCATCATAGTGCCTATTTTATGTTTGATAAGCACATATGTTGATCAAGGTTTTCCTTTTTTAATTAGACTAATAAATTCTTACGTTAGCCATGTATGAAATTGGACATAGTATATGAAATTTTAATTTGAAACAAATGTAAAGTTTTCAAGAAGTTCCTTATTCTTACAACATCAATGGTGGTCACTGAAATCTTAATTATTTATATTTAAAGTATGATGACAGTTGTCCATTTTCATTCTTCTCCATTTCAAGATTTTGTGCTACTCTATTATTTCTACTCGAAGCAAAGAGGGAGGAGAAGAAGATGATAGTATGTTTAGCAGGAAAAGAGAAAATGTAACAATGACGATGAGGTGAGGAGAGACAAAGGAGAAGGAAATGGAATGACGACGGAAACAAGAGCAGGACTGGAGGGAGAAGATGAAACGAAGAACGAATGCAACTCCACAACCAAAATCTGAAACGATATACCACAAAACCACAAGCAAAAAGATATCAGGGGGGTGGAAACGGGAGAGGCGAATACATGGATGGGAAAGGCGAAAATGGAAGATGGATTCGGTGGACACATGCAGAATATGCACATGGGGACAAACCAACGTGGAATGAAGTCTTATTCCCCCCAACAGGAAAGGCAGAAGACGGGTGGACTACGGTGAACTGGAAGAGAAGAGACAAAAAGGTGTTGTCTAAACAACAACTTACAAAACCGGTAACCAGTTACCAAAAAAAGTATATTCCTCCATGAAGCATGCAAAAGAGTAAATGCGTAGTGAAAAGGAAGATAAAGGGGGAATGGGAATACGTTACGTTTCCAACAAAATATAAAATCTTCTCGTTTTGTTACACAAGTGACTCGAAAGACGTTATAGTCAAAGAAGAGACCCAAAACCGCCAATACCAACTTGTGATAATAAGGGAAGATCTACAGTGGATGAAAAAGAATCTGGAGAAGGTGGATACCGAAGAACGGCTACAACAACAGACAAAGTCCGTCGAGGTAGGGGTTACAGCATAACAATGGCTTGCTGGTGAATGAAAGGGGCAGATTCATCAAGCTAACGAAGATGGTGCAAGGACAACACGAAAGTGTAGTTATCCAAGGGGAACGGATGACGGAGGCTTCGCGAGACCTATGGAAGGCCTTGAATCTAGTTGTTAACGAGGAAGCGGAGCGCAGGAAGAAAGAGGAGAGGAAACATAGAAAGGTCGAGCAGAGGAAGAAGAAGGAGGATAACAGTCTGCAACAGGAAGAGAGAGACAACAGAAACGACACTGGAAGCAAAGGTTATTGGCGACGGAATGGAGAGGGGAACAGAAGACTCAAGAGATATGTGGCTGTAGGTTGACAAACCAAAGTTCCTCATTGGCGACGAAGTTTCTTGTCATACGCACCCACGACGAGACCCCCTGGAAAGTCATTGAACGATCTATCGGTTAGATGTTGAAGAGGATGACTCATATTAGGAAGCTGGATGTGGCTAAAGGTATGATCCTATGCTACGCGGATGGGGAAATACGAATCCTAAGGGCGGAAAAATACAAGACTCTCCTAGGAGGGTTCTACATTGACGAATGGTCTGAGGAGATAGCCTACCTAGGAACAAAGGTAGCATGCCGGAACAGTTAAGCTCGTCCATGGAGATGGCCTTCATCCGACTACGCGACCACGAATCAGACTTTTTGCCAAAAGATTTTGATATCTACGACGAACGAGGAATCCAAGAGCTTCGACTAGTGGAAATTGAACGAAATTGGGGCATGGAGATCAAAGAGCTTAGAGATCAGATCTTGGAGTAGTTTACAAGACGCCACCGGGGAAGCTTATTGGAGCCGGGAAGGTGGCTATATGGTGGCCGGAGAAGTGAAGAGGTGGTGCTCAGCAGTAGCGACGACAGTGACATGGACCCTGAGGTGGAACGATAGATGGCAGAGCACGAGGATGGAGGAAACGACGGGGGGGTTGCAGAAGACAGAGAGCCTCATCATGGTGGGCCAGGGGCCAATCGCCATACGACACACTACGATGTATTAAATGCCAAGTCGGACCATGCTTTTGGTGGTCAAAACTTATCACACCCGTTTCAAACTCAAGGCAACAGACTGAAGTACATGGGCCTGGAAAAAAGGGCCCAAACCACGTATCGGACCAGAATGGAATGATCCAACAGAAGTGGACCACGAAGAGAAAGCAGTATGGGTGGGCCAAGCAAAGGAAGCATCATGGGTAGGCTGGCTATGGGCTTAAACGAAGACTGGCTCAACAGAGAGGGAAAGAAAGTTGCGGGCCGGGAACATAAAGGCAAGATGGACAGAACAATAGTCCATGTGTATAGCAGGGTCAAAAATAAGCAGAATAGAGATAGAATGGGAGTTCTGGCTCAATGGGAAGCCCAGAATGAGGGATGGGATTTGGATTCAGTTATTGACCCGGATTATTATGGATACTGGATGTAGAGTGACCAGGAGTCACCTCATATGGAAGAAGAAAGAAACCTCACGCATGGAGCTGAGCAAGGAATGTACTTGGATCAGGCCAAGGTGCGTAACCCTTTCTCAACTCATTCTTCTTCCTCCTTCTCCTTACTATCCACCGACTCATCTTTAAGCAACTCTGAGTCGGAGTACTCAAGCTACATTCCTCCAACGAAGGATGGTAGCCATGACAGAAGAAAAAAAAATTACAAAGATAAGTCATACCACAAAGGAGAATCAACAGAGGGGAACAGGAGATGCTTGGTACACAGTCCCATAATAAGAAAACAGAGGAAGCTCAGAGAAAGAATACTAGAGGGTCAAGGACTTCCTGCAAGCCATAAAAGTGCAATTGGTGGCAATGCAGTAATGGAGAGTGAGGCCTTTGGACACTACATTTTTCATGAAGATCCTAAGCTGGAATATTAGAGGTTGCGGGTAAATGGAGAAAAGGCGAGCTATTCGCCGTACTATAGGCGCTTCTCATGCGGACCTTATATGCTTGTAGGAGACGAAAAAAGGAAAAAATGGTTCTTTCCCTGGTCTCAGAGCTATGGAAGAAACGTTTTGTCGAGTGGACAGAGTTATAAGCAAGTGGTACTGCAGGAGGAATAATTATCATGTGGGACACTCGCAACATATCATGCAGAATGTATGGGTAGGATCTTACTCTATTACAGTGATGATCACCACAGGAAACATGGAGAAGTGGTGGTAAACAGCGGTTTATGGCCCTTGTGACGACGAAGGCAGACAAGACTGTTTGATTGAAATTGTTGTAGCATCCTCTCATATCAAGGGACCGTGGTGCATACGGGGCGATTTCAACATGGTCAGAAAAATGGAGGAAAAGAAAAATTGCAGGTTCACAAAAGGCATCATGCGAAATTTTGAGGATTGGATTCATGATATGCAGTTGCAAGAACCAGACTTAAGAAACTTATGCTTCACTTGGAGCAATGGTAGAACAAGCCCAACAATGTCTAAATTGGACATGTTTTTCTGTAATGGCAAATGGGTAGAAAGATTTAGCAACCAGAGAGTCTGGGGCTTGCAGAGAGTTACCTCAGATCATTGGCCCATAATCCTTGACACTGAGGAGATCAAATGGGGACCAACACCTTTTAGGTTTGAGAATACATGGCTTCAAAACCAAGAGGTTAGAGACATAATCCATAAGAAATGGAAGACATCCAACAGATGATCATTAACTATTATGATCAACAGTTTCAAGAACCTCTGGACTACAGCTGGGAAGTTGAAGGCCTTCAATAGAACCAAATCTCTAATGCACATAGTGCATGGTTGGAGAGGGACTTTGAAGAAGAGGAAATAAGAGCAGCCGTCTTTGGTTGTGATGGCAACAAAACCCCGGGACCCTATGGATTTACAATGTACTTTCAAACAGAATGGGAAACAATTGAAAAGGACCTATGCGAAGTTATGAAGGAATTCCATGGAGATACTGTGATAAACAAAAGAGTCAATGAGACCTACATTTGTCTCATTCCTAAGAAATACAACTCCATGAAGGTGACTGATTTTAGACCTATAAGCATGATCACAAGCCTCTACAAGATCCTATCAAAGACCCTCGCTAATAGATTAAAGATGATCCTGCCAAAGATTATAAGCGAGTAGCAAATGGCGTTTGTTCAAGACAGACAGATTGCAGATGTAGTTTTGATTGCCAATGAAGTAGTTGAGGATTATAGGACCAAAGACAAAGAGGGCTTACTGCTCAAGGTAGACTTCGCCAAGGCTTATGATTCAGTCAAATGAAACTTTTTGGATTTTGTTCTCAAAAAACAAGGATTTGGAGAGAGATGGAGAAGCTGAATTCAAGGCTGCTTCCAGACAACAAACTACTAAATTTTTATCAATGGAAGACCTCGAGGCAAAATCAACGGCCATAGAGTTTTGCGGCAGGGTGATCTGTTGTCTCCATTTCTGTACACCGTAGTTGCAGGAACTTTCACCTACATCCTTGAGAAAGCTAGTAAGGAAGGAATGTTACAAGGAATGAAGGTGGGTAAAGACATCCTCCCTCTAATTCATTTGTTATTTGCTAATGATTGCTTGATTTTCATGCAAAAAACAAAAAGAAAAATCCAGTCAGTTTTGAAAGCTCTGAGAATCTTTTGTCTATTGTCGGGCCTAAAGATAAACGGATCCAAGAGCCAACTACTGGGACTTAATATTGATAAGGAGGAAATTAAGAACATAGTAGAAGAGATGAAAGTGGGCCAAAGGAATGGCCCCTCATGTACTTAGGGATGCCGTTGGGGGAAACCCCTTTAAAATTGATTTTTGGGATCCTGTTATCCAAACTATCAGAAGAAGGATTGCGGGATGGAAAAGGAGTTACCTATCTAGAGGAGGAAGATTACTCCTCTTGAAATCAGTCCTGGAGGCGCTTCCGAGATACTACATGTCTATCTTCAAGATCCCAAAGAAGGTTGCTGCGATTATTGAGAGGCAGATGCAAGACTTTTTATGGAAGCATGAGGATAATGAGAAGGGTCATAATCCCGTCAGCTGGAAGCAGGTTTGTAGAACATTCCAAGATGGAGGCCTTGGGATTAGAAACATTATCACAAGAATTGCTGCCTTAAGAGCCGAGCGGTTATGGAGAATGATGGATAAACCAAAAACAATGTGGGCCACCATAGTGAGAAGCATCAACATATCAAAAGCCTGTGGGAGAGAAGCGGTTGTTAACAGAAAATACAGCTATAGATCGCCGTGGAAGGACATTCATAATCTTTATGATCAATTTAGACCCCACATACGATGGAAGATTGGAAATGGTGAGCAAGTGAGGTTTTGGGAAGACATATGGTGCGGCCAAGGTCTCTTGAAAGGAGATTTTCCTAGCATTTATAGGATTTGTATGAAAAAAGGAGGCTTGGTGGCAGAATTCAGATCAAGAAACATCGAAGATGATAGAATTCAGTGGGGGTGGAATTTGCACCTTCAAAGGCACATAGGTGATAATCATCTCGAGGAGCTTGGAGATCTTTTAAACCGGCTGAATAGCTTCAACTTAAATGAAACAGGGGGTGTGGATAAACCGGTGTGGGATGGGGAAGGAATCAATACTTTTTCATTGAAATCATCCATGAAGAAACTGATAGCTCAAACCCCAGCTCATACAAGTGTACTGGCTGACTTTATATGGAAAACAAAGGCTCTCCTAAAAGCTTGATTCTTATTGTGGCTGATTAGTCTTAATAAACTTAAGACTAATGAAAACCTCCAACGTGCCTTTCCCACACATTGCTTACAGCCTTCCATGTGTATTATGTGCAGGGAAAAGGAAGAGACAACCAAACATTTGCTCAAGGATTGCAGGACAACAATAGCTATTTGGCACAAATGGAACCAGCACCATAGCTCCATTTGCCCTCCAATCACTGAAACTGGTTCCAAATTCCTGATCATGTTAGAAGAGCTCATATGAATCAACATTGGAAGCTTATCCTGGCGTCAGTATGGTACACAATATGGGAGGAACGCAACAGAAGAATGTTCTTGAATATAGATAGGATGGCTAGCATGTTATGGGAAGGTTCCAACCTTTTTGTTCGCCACTTGGGTCTCCACATCTAAGATAGGAAAAGAATATAGCTTTTCGAATTGGCTCTGTAACGAGGGTTCAATCCTCCAATCCTTTTCAATTTCTGATTGTATTCAATATGAAAATTAAGTCCGGATACCTCATCTAGCTCTTTTGTACCTTATATCTTTACTATTAATAATATAGTTTTTGTTTCATCAAAAAAGTATGATGACAGTTGGACATGAAGTGTAGCTCTTTGTACTATTATTATGATCAATATAAAACTCTTTGTTTCTTTTCTTTTTTAAAACATTTGAGGAAATGAAAACCATGGGAGAAAAACAATAGTGATGAGAATAAATGAAGGGGAAAAAAACTAGTCGAGAAAAAAAATGGACATGGGAAAATGCATTGGTTGTTTGTCTCTTTTAAGGATGGGGTTTACTAACTTCAAGTCTCAACAATCACAAGTTGAGATGTCTTTCATCCTAGGTCACATGCATATTTGTTAACTTGAACAATCAATTTTCATTTAGGCAAATTTATGCTTTAGCTTTAATAGTTTAGGGCTTCAAGCCTCAAGAGACAATAAGTTTCTTGTTTTTATTACACCTCATTTTTTTCAACTTAACATGGATTGCTAGCAATTGGGCTATGATTTTTAGATCCTTCAAGATTCTCAAATTGGCCTTAGAATCCTTCCTTGATTTTCTTGTTTAAAGACTCTTTAAGATTCAGAAGTGTAAGACTTCGCTGGAGCATGAGATTATATGATATGAATAGGTTTTGAACAACTGTGTTCTCCATTTTATGACTGCTCTAGTTGAAGTTTTAAGACTTCCTGACTTTTCTATTTGAAGTTTTAGGGTTTTTTTTTTAACTACAATTCTACAATTCTATTTTAAAAACTCATTCTGATATAAGCAAAGCGTTCAATAAGTTGGGCGTATAATTAGTTTTGTGTTTAGGTAAGAAAACTGACTATCTCATCTATACAAAGATTGAGTTTTTTTCACAAACCAATGTGTAGAAATGCTTGTTTGGACTTAATCCCATTTTGCTTTTGAGCATTTTTTGAAAATTTTTTATAACGGACTTTTAATGTGGCACTAAGTTTTTCAGCAAGAATGGCCAAATCCTTTTTTATATGACGCTAAACAAAACTAGGAAGTTTGTTCAAACACAATTTGCTAGTCGTAGGTTGTAGTAGGGGTGTAATTGGGTTGGCTTTGATCCAAAATCCCGCTTAACTAATTGAATGATAAACCAATGCCACCTGATAGTTGGTTTTAGAATGGGCCAACTTGATTGGCCAATTTGCTTCAGGTTGGTCAGAGGCGAAAGAAGCTGAGGTATGTAACTATTCAGAGATATCTTCACTTCAAACTTTGAAAAGAGGCATCCATGACAATTGGAAAGAGAAGCAGTAGAAGCTTGAGTGAGGGAAAAGAAAAGACATCTGTTGCAACCAACTTGAAAGAGGGGCAATAGAGCCTTGAGTGAGGTAAATAGAAGAGAAAACAGGTGAGGGGTGACTGTGGGTGGGTAGTTTCATTGAAGGTAGAAGGTTTAGTTAAGAAAAGTAGAGAAACTATGTGTTGCTTTAGGGTTTTTGAGAGAAGATGAGAAGGGACAGCATTGTCTGCTGCATTATGTGTTTTTGATTGAGAGGAAAAGAATAGGTGGGGAGCTATTATATATATAAGGAACAAAAATTCGACTTTGCCCCAATTTTCGACCTTTGAAAATTAGAATTAATTCGAAGAGTTCGAGAAATTTTAAAGAATTTTAGTAAGAATTTACCAAGTTAGAAAATTTTAAAAAAATACTATATAAATGCTAAAATATGGACAAGTTCTATTAAAAATATCAAAAACAAACATAATAAATATATTTTACTTATAAAAGTATACATATAATGGTTTTAAACATATATTTTAACATTAACAATGTTTTATATACATCGTACGTATTAACTTAAAATTGTTACAGAAAAGAAAGAAACAAAGAGAAATTTATTGTCAGACCCTAATAGTCTTGCAAATATAAACCTTGATTTTCCTTTATTTTTCTTCTCTCAACGTCTCTCCTCTTAGGCTTTTAGCTTATTTTTCTTTTATCACTCTTCTCTCTATCATCTCTTCTTTCAAATTACAGTTTGTTCTTCTTTCTCTTGGATAGCTACTCACCAGTTATACATATCTCACCCTAAATCTTTTTTATTTTATAGAAAATAATTTTTTTATACAATCTGTATAATTATACTAAAAAATACTTGTGCATTATATAAATTCTTTCATGAAAAATCTCTTTTTCGGCTTTTATACAATTTTTTTTACAAAAATCTTCAAAACTTCAATTTTAAGTAAACTTTGCTGATTTTTCGAAGATTTCGACAAAATTTTGTAATTTTATAATTACAAGCGAACTTCAACTTTGATTGTCTAAATCACCTAATTGATTTGGTTAATTTCAACAAACTTTGGCTAATTTTCATACCATGATTATATATCATTCAATTTTAAACCTTAGAAACTTCAATTAGAAATGACAAGTTAGTTAAAGTAAGGTTTTTGACTAGTGGATGACATGTTTTAATTTTTTTTTTTGGTTGGTTGGACTTGTAACAATTTAGGGAGGTGCTTGTAAATATTCTTTTTTTAGGAGGACTTGAAACAATTTTTTTTATAAACTCTAAATTAATAGAAATTAAATAAGATATTAAAATGAAGAATTTCTTATTTATTTCAATATATTATCTATTTTACACACACACGCACACATATAGTCGTGAGAGACCAATGAATAAATAAATATTATTTATAGATCTCTAAATATTATTTTATGGTCCGCCTTACCTCGCCTAGGTCTATCTTTCTGTCTTGACAACATTGCTCTATCATTTCCCATAGTTAGCTGAACTCCTTAGTAAATGTCAAGAAAACATGATGCTTCAAGGCATTCTCTATCAAAGGGTTTTCTCCAAAATGGAGTCAGGAAGAAGACCTACCATTCTCATGGTCTTGAGTAATGAAGAGAGAGCACAAGTAGGATGATTTTGCTTGGTCGACAATCAGTTAATTTGACAAGGCAAGGAAAACTAGAAGTTGCACACTATTTATTCTCCCAAATTCGATTCTCCATTATCCACTTTAAGGCAAGCGATATTAGATCTTCTGTTGGTTTTCCACTGATTGTCATTTTTTAGTTAAAGCAAGTAGCAGTTGGAAGAATTTGTCAAAGTTTCCAAGATTGTTAGGTTAGTATTTGTACTTATAAACATAATGATTACTTGAAGGGGTATTTGGTAAGTTCAAAATTTTTTTTTGATAGCCTTGTCCTGGTTTAGAGATAAAATTTTATGCCTTGTTATTGAATAGGAATTTATAGATTTTATTTGTTTATTTATTTATTTTTGGTGATAGACTTTTCCTGGTTTAGAGATAAAATTTTCTGCCTTGTTATTGAATAGGAATTTAATTTATAAATAATTGGCCATACTAATATGAAGCCATTATTATAAGTTTTCTTAAAGAAAAAAGAATTCACAAATTGAGAAATTGTGTCATAATCCTTGAATCTAACCTAGAGTTGAGGCTAAAGCCTCATGACGTTCTCTGGGTGCATTGACTTGAGCACCTCAAGGTGTATGAGCAAGTATGGATTAGATGCATATGTTGAGTGATATTCTCCTTGGTGGATTTTATCATTACATGAATATGCCTCATTTGGGATTCTAA
Source organism: Tinospora cordifolia (assembly GCA_030144865.1). Lineage (NCBI taxonomy): Eukaryota > Viridiplantae > Streptophyta > Magnoliopsida > Ranunculales > Menispermaceae > Tinospora > Tinospora cordifolia. Next base: position 18,846 of record JAJIYU010003783.1, read on the forward strand.
AGTTGTTGTTGCTACTACAGATCTGGATAACTTGGTGGCATCAACACTTAGCTTATCCAATGTTGATATCTGACCTTTTTCTTTTAGTTGTTTTTTCTGTATAATAATGAAATGCTTTCTTTCGAAAAGTTCATGGACAAATAAATATCTAATCTTTGTTCAAGGTTACTTGAAAATTGGAGGGAATTCTTCTCCTGAAGTCACTGTATGTTTGCCTCCTTTTTGGAAATGAATGAGTAATAACTTCAGTTACGTTCTACATCTTTTATCGTAGGCCACCTGGATTGGCTACCCAAATACAACTGGTCTGTCCACCATTGACTATAGAATAACAGATTCATTGGCTGATCCACCTACTACAAAGCAGAAGTAAGCAGGATTTCTTCTTGAGCTGCTCTTTCTTTGTATAATATTCTTTTGCCATTTTGCTGGTTCTGGATCTATTCAACTGTTTAATGATGTTTCTATGTATGAAATCTAAATGTGACTGATATTGCATTGTAGGCATGTTGAGGAGTTGGTTCGCTTACCTGAATGCTTCCTTTGTTATACACCTTCTTCAGAAGCGGGGCCTGTTTGTCCAACTCCTGCTCTTTCTAATGGTTTTGTTACTTTTGGTAGCTTTAACAATTTAGCAAAGGTATAATAGGAAAGAAATGGTGCAATCTTTGCATTTGTAATTCTGTAGATCTGTTGTAATTCCTAGATCTTGATTATTTTCTTAATCTTTTCCCTTTCCAGATAACACCTAAAGTCTTGCAAGTTTGGGCAAAAATACTATGTGCAGTTCCGGATTCGCGTCTAGTGGTCAAATGTAAACCATTCTGCTGTGATAGTGTAAGGCAAAGGTTTCTTTCAACATTAGAGCAATTGGGACTTGAATCACTACGTGTTGATCTCCTGCCCCTTATACTTCTCAACCATGATCACATGCAAGCATACTCTCTAATGGATATTAGGTATAAACGTGATTTTTCCTGATTTTTTTTAACAGTTTTGTTGAATATACAGATTCACCATGTGCATCTCCTTCAACCATGGTCCTTTTAATTATATGAGCCCAAATATAATTCTATAGTGATTATTAATTTGGAGTGTGTTAATGAGATCCTTACACAAGATACTCAATTCAATTCAACTCCACTCTATCTTTTTACAACCCTACACATGATATTGGAAAAATAAAAGTAAATTTTACTAATAACTGCCTTCTTAGAATTTGTAAAATTTAGAATCTTTTAAGCTTAGTTGGGTATTTGTTTGTAAACTAATATAATTGATAATGACTGACTAAAAATAGAATAAAAATTGAGAACTTATAAATTTGAAAGACAAATTAAATAAAAAATCTTCTCAGGGTGACTTTTTAGAATGCCAACAACATTGATTCCTTGAAGGGGCTAATCAAGATGACAAAACCCAATGATAAACATGTTTTTAAATAGATAAGTTAGTGTTCAAGTTCTATTTTAATTATAATGAAAATAAAGAGCACTAGTTATGGACTTTTGATTGGCAAGAGAGGGAGTAGAGGAACAAAAGAGTTGTAAAGTGAAAGGGGTAGGGGGGAGTAGAAGTCAGAATTTTGAACAAGACATTCATTCTTCAATCCCAAAAAATTGCAATCATGAACAAACTAACTTGTAAACCTTTACTGTTAGGTTGTGTTGGAAATCCGTCAAATGGCCTTAGTACAAATGACAAAGCATTGTGACTTCCACCAAGTCTTTTGAGGAGTGAATGAACGTATTATTTTCTAGGCATTGTGAACTTATATAGGGGATTGTTCTGTAGTTAATTCGACTAGTTGGTGGTAGGTGCTAATTCATTTGTGCTTCGACGGAGCAAGGAAATAAACCATGGTCCATTGCTATATGGGCGACAAGTGCTTTTGAGCCTCGTTGATTGAAGGTCCACCCGTTGATTATAAAGGGCTTTAGGGATAAGGCAACGATTATTCTTTGACATTATACAAATCCCCCATGGAAGCATATTGATATTGAAATCTTGACTCTTGGGAGTAGAGTTAAAGTTGCCATCATGGGGATGACTTGTACAATGTGGGTCCTTGAAGGAGAAACATGCTTTGATGCCCAAAAAGAAGATTGTTCGCTCCTTCATGCAACCATGGTCCACATTCTCCAAGAAGGACCAATGGTTGAGATGTTGACACACTTGGATTGAGGTGGAAGGGCACCTTTAAGGTATTGCAATAACATCGGTAAGAAACTACTCAAGAAAGTTGATGAGAAAATTAGAGCACACTTTTTCGGCTTCACCATTGTCAATGGTTGCGGAAAAACCAAGTTTTTACCAAAAATTGAAGTCCAGAGGAAAAGGTTATGGATGAATCAGCTTCCACATCTCATGAAAATCAAAGCGCCTTAGATGTCCACATGAGGGAGTTGGAGATTTCCAACGCGTGTCAAAGGGTACAAAAGATGAAAATGGAAGGTTCATAGAATTAAATCAAATTTTCTCCACTAGTCAATTCGTTTTATGCCATTCATTGATGGGTGACAAAGAATTGTGCAGAGTAGGTTCAAGAAACAATGATTTAGCAAAGGCTAGTGTGATGAAGACATGTATCAGGGGATGGACGAGTTTAAGAGGGTTGTAGCTCGCAATGGGCCAAATACATCGGACATTGAAGCGGACTAAAATTACAAACCAGATGACGAACGCAATGCATTAGATGTCAAAGTGGATCAAGATTACAATACAAGAGACGAGCTTGATGCATCATCTATTAACTTCTTAGACACCTACGAAGGGGAAAATGATTGTGCATACTGAAGACAAGGGTGGAGAGGCCCACAATAGAGGGATGCACAAAATAGGTTAGACTAGTTTGAAGTTTGTTGTGGATGAGAAGGTTGGATTGTCAAACCATGGTTTCACAATATTGGTGCAAGCAGTTTGTGAGGGGAAAATCTTCTATAGCCTAGTCAAAGGTAGAAGCGACGAGTGGAGACGATGTAGGAAAGAGAAATGTATCTTATTGGCAAATATGGGAAGGGATCGTGTTAGCCCAACTTAGAAACATCTATCCAAGAAACAAATGAAGAAATTGAGAGATAGGCAAAAGTTAAACATGCTAGAGGTACAATTAGAGTGGTTGAGCTATATAGGGTAATGTAAGAATAGGTGTTGTGTGGGTGCTTGGTCTCTTTATCATGGTCTTTTGGGGACGATGCAAGTACATCTTTATCGAAATCAAAGAACAAGGTTCACAACGAATTCAACCTTAGGGGACACATTCATAACATAGGAGTAGGTCATCCTCTATAGTTAGGTATACTCAATTGGTTTTATTTTAGATGAATCTAATGCTTCTTCACACATGAGACTTCATATTTGTACTGGAAATACCTCGTCCACTACTAAAGCCTTCAATAAGACCACAACCTATTCTTCTAAAAACCAAAGTGCTAATAGCATCCTATCCATGGTACCATCCTCCATCCCAATTTAATAACACTTTGCTATCTGGGTTATCTATGCCTACTCCAGGTCATACAAGGTGCTCGTGGGAACAAATGGAGCTCAATCATGACAAAAGATAATTTTTCAAGAGGGGTGATACTAGAAGCAACAACATTATCGAATCACTAAAGTCGAAGGAGGTCATTGCAAATTATCATAAACTCGTGGATTAAGAACTACATAAAGTAGAAAAAAGGCAAAATTTAGAGTGCATAAAGAATTTCAAAGGGCTAGGACATTAAGGTTTTTCTGAGGAAGGGGGGTCATCCATGAGAAAGGAGAAAGGTTTGTCTAAATGAGAATACTATCTTGGAACTTTAGGGGGTTGGAAAGTGCACATATGTGAGAATTAATCAAAAGGCAAATTAGGAAAGTTTCACCAAACATTATGTAGTAAATGAAGAGAATGGTTTCTAGAAGGTAGTTTGGGAAGTGGGTGGGAAACTTAATTGCATGGGATGCAAGATCAATGGAGTTGTCAACTTATATGATGGTTGTATTTTCAGTTTTAGATTTGGTAAAATGTGAGTCTAATAGGAAGTGCTACACTGCTACCTTATTGTTGTTCATGATCCTTCAACTCCATCTAATAGGGATGAGTTTTTAAATGAGCTTGGGGGATTTCGCAATTTGTGGAGATACGTGGTTGGAGGAAAAATAGAACAAAGATAGGATGCAGGAGTTTGATCTTATTAGAAAGCTGCCGCTAAAGGATACCTTTGGGGGATTGTAGCCTTTTCATGCTCCATATGAGCGAATTACTTGCTATGTGGTGGATTGGAACTAGTTCCTTTTTTCTCAGGGATGGGAAAGCTCCTTCCCATGTTATTGCCAACACGCTTTGTTGAGAATGACATTTGACCATCGACCTAATGGACACCATAGTGGTGAAATGGGTCCCATTACCATTTTGCATGCGAGTGCATGGCTAAGTCACATGCATTCCAGGACGTGATTTGAACATGGTTGAATTAACCTAATGTTATGGGTTGGAGGGAGATAATTTTATGTTGAAGTTGAAGTAGATCAAAAGATTTTTTTAAGCATTGGATGACAAAGTATTGGTAGGTGAGGGGAAGTGGGGAAGCAGCTAGAGGGTCTTATTTGTGAACTTGATGAAAAACAGGAACTCCATCCAATAGGGCAAAGTTTTGAAATGAGCTAGTGGGACTTTTGTAATTTGCAAAGATACGTGGTCAGAGGAAAAATATAGCAAAGTTAGGTTGAAAAGGTGCATGCAGGAATTTGATCTTATTAGAGAGATTCCACTGAAGGACTCCGTTGGGGGAGTGCAGCCTTTACATGGTCCGTATGAGAGAATAACTTGCTACGTAGTGGATTGAACTGGTTCCTTTTTTCTCGGGGATAGGAAAACTCCCATGTTATTGCTAATAGGCTTTGTTGAGAATGGCATTTGACCATCGACCTAGTGGTGAAATGGGACCCATTACCATTTTGCTATGAGAGTGCACGACTAGGTCACATGTCATTCTAGGACATGATTTGAACTTGGTGGAACCAACCTAATGTTATGGGTTGGAGGGAGATAGATTTATGTTGAAGTTGAATCAGATTAAAGGATAGTTTAAGCATTGGGATAGAGATGTATTTGGTAGGTGTGGGGAAGTGAGGAAGCTGTTAGAAGGTCTTATTTGTGAAATTGAATTAAAATTTTTTTTTAAAAAAAAGTGGATAATTGGTCTTCAAAGATGGGTGTGCTTCATGTACAAGACAATGCTTGCGAAGTTACGGTTGAGGGAGAATAGAATAGATTACAAAAAGCAAAGATTAAATGATTTGAGGGAAGGTGAGGAAGCATTGCCTTATACATGTGGGAAAGTGAGGAAGCAAGGATTAAATGGTTGATAGAAGTTGGATAGTGGCCCTCAAAAATGAGTGTGCTTTGAATGGTGTACAAGGCAGAGCTTGTGAAGTTATGGCTGAGGGAGGATAGAATAGTATCACAGAAAACAAAGATTAAATGGTTGAGAAAAGGTGACACACCTAAGGGATGTATATATTTTTAGTGCTAGAAAGGGCAACTCTTGGAGCTTGAAGAACTCTTGACCTATTAGTCTTCTTACTGGTCTCTAACAAAAATCATCTCTGAGGTGCTAGCAATAAGGCTTAGAGTAGTCTTTAACAAACCCATCAAATCTTAACAATTCGTGTTTGCAGAGAGAATGCAAAATATGAATGTGATTCCATTAGCAAATGAAGAAGTGGAGTATGGATCCAAGAAGACAGAAGGAGCAATTTTTAAGGTTGTCTTTGCTAAGGTATATAATTCCAATAAGTGGGATTTTATGATGTATGTGATGAAAGGTTCTGAGATAGGTGGATGTCGTGGATTAGAGTATGTGTGAAGTTGGTCTCAATATGCGGAGTCTCTCTTACTCCATAATTATAAACAAAGACCAAGCAAAAAATCCAATTCAGGTTGAGGGCTTAGGGCTTCGACAAGGGGTCCCTTTATTCCCATTTCTCTTTACATTAGTAGTTGATGGGCTAAGTTGCTTCATGTTTAAGGTGAATTAGTTTTCCCTTGTGTGAGGGTTTTTAGTGGGTGGGGAGTACGTGGAGATAATTGATTTGCAATTTGCAAACAATGGATTGTTTTTCATCAAGGGCAATGAAGAAAATATTGTTGTTGCCATTACTTTATAATAGGGATGTAGTTAGATTTCAGGATTTAAAGTGAATCTTTGTAAGAGTTGGTTTGTGGGTATAAATTTGAGCCATGAGTTCATTTCAAAGCTTGCAGTGGAGGTGGAATGCTCGGTGTTATCATTGCTAGTGAAGTGTCAAAGTCCTCAAAAAGGATTGTGGGGGTGTAAGAGGGCCTTCTGTTTTAAAAGGGGGGAAGTTACCATTGACTAGGTTAATGTCATTCTTGTCTATGTTCAAGATTTGTGCATTAGCAGTGAAGCATGTTGAGAAGAATTTAAAGAAGCTTTTTTGGAGCTAAGGGGATGGAGAAAACCTCCTCACATTTGCTTAATGAGAGGTAGTAAGGAAGTCGGTCGAGTTAGGTGGCTTGGGTATTAGTAACATTCTTTAAGGAATGTATCACTTTGCAGCAAATGGGTATGACACTTTTTAAGGAACTAGACTCATTGTGGGTCAAAGTGATATGAACTTATATTGTTAGCTACCATTGGAAGGAGTGCGTAGGAGAATTGCATCTACTTATTGAAGTCCTTTGAATTTTACCTCATTTCTTATCCCTCAAGTGCTCCTATTGTTGAAGCCAAACGTGGGAAATGGTTAGAAGTGCAAATTTTGGGAGGACTATTGGGTGGATAACCTAAGGTTGGATGAATGTTTCCTAGATGTCTGCAACCTATGTAGCCTAATTATTGCCATGCCTACTCTTCTACTAATTGTGTCTTACTTATTGCCTACTTCTTTTTATTTCCTACTTATTGAGAAGTTGATGGTTGCTTCCTAGGTTTTTCTCCTCTTCTAAA
>JAJIYU010003784.1:0-25849 GCA_030144865.1 Tinospora cordifolia
TTCTTCATTCCTTCTTGTTCTTGAATCGCACGCCCAATCCCAACAAGCCTTCTTTCCATCTTCCTTTCACGGTCTAACAGCAATTCTTCTTCAATCATTCCCTTGCACGCCCAAGTCACGCGTTTCCACCCACAAACTTTTATATATATATATATATATATATATATTTATTATTATTATTTTTTCTGTGATACCATCGGTGGTCAAGCATCTCGCCTGCGAATAAATTTGGGGCACATTGGCATCATCGTTATGTTCTAGCAACCTAACCACCTAAAGTGACATGTATCTATTTATTTAAACATTTGCCCAAGGCATCTAAGGCCTAAGCTCTGATACCAGATTTGTAACCCGCCGACCCTGGTCCCTTCATCTCTTGGGCCCCGTGCTGAAAAGCGCGCCCATCCTGCAAGAGAAGCCATGAAATGGTCATCTGCCGAGGACTGGAGTGCCACTAAAAACTATCTCTTTCGTCAAACCATTTCTTTCAATTCAATTCTTTCAAGTAATGATGAAATCAATTCAAATAAATTAGAGATCCTTTGAAATGAGAGTTCACAGGTAAAAGAAATTGATTAGGAAAATTTCAAAGAAAAAAAAGATATGGGGTTTAAAAGTTCAAGTCTAAACAGTTGAAGTTCACAAAAATAAATCAAAACAATTAAATTACAAATAAATTGAGCAAGCCAAAAAGTAAAGGATACATGCCCAATTAAATTAAATACAAGGGTCATAATAACACATGTAACAACCTCCCCAGTGAGATTTCAACAAAATAACCAAGTCCCCCGTGGTGTCGGTGGACTCATGTAGCGTCAAATATCACTTGAAAAAGAAAAGTAGGGTGAGCTTGAGAGTCCAGTGGATCATACAGAATATCGCTAGCATTATTCAAACCAAAATACAAAATAGGGAAACACTTTCATTACATTAGGACATTTCAAACACTTTCTTTGTCTTTTCATCGCAAATCAAACCGAAAGGTTTCTACCTCAGTAGCCCCCCATGGTCTTGGACAACGTCCAGAGGTAACCCTCGCAAGCCAGTTACCTTTCGGGAGCCTAATGGGGGCGTGAGGTCCTAAGTGACACTCAGCCCCGTAGAGAATCTAGGTTGCGGACACCTGCGATGATACCCAAAGGCTGGTCATCACCCCTGTACATAGAGTTTTAAAATCTTAATTTAATCTTCTTTAGTTCCACAATGCACCTCACACAATTCATCACAGACAATACTTCAAGATACATGTAAATCATTTATATTGAACATTCATGCAATCTAATCATGGCAAAGAATAAAATAAAATAAGAACATTTCATGTCATATGAGCATATAAGTACTGAAATTATTAAAACAACTATCAAATTATTTTAGCATTCCATCAATCATTTCAATCAATATTCACCCAAAAACACATCTAGCATAATTCTAAACACGTGTTTAAATAATCAATATCATGTTCAGTATTTAAAAATTCAAATAATAGTAAAGAGTACGGTAATCACACCCACCTTTTTTTTTTCAATTTACCTTGAGTCTCCACACCACACTACACTAGCTTTGGATCTTCAATCTACAAGATTCAAATACCAAAATTATTAACTTCAAGGCATTTTTCTTTCGACACATGCAAATCATAGTTTAATATTCTCAGGTAATGGATATGTCATGGTATTCGTGAGATTTTTCAAAAACGAAACCCCTTGCGTGCACACATAGCTATTCGTCGTTCCCTCTAGTGTTAAACACCTCAATCACACCAGCATTCAACATTTGGAACGCATGGGTTTTGAAATGCGAGATTCAAATGCGAAGGTTCAAATGCAAGGCATCGAATTTGAAGGTTTTTGAATGTGAAAGTCCTAATGCAAGGGCTTCGAATGCGGAGGTTCGAATGCAAAGGTTTTCAAAAATTTGTTTTTCCCATTCATAGTAAGTTAACACAATTTTTTTAAACCTCAAAGTGCAAAACACTTGGAATGGAAATGCAATACCTCTGTAATACTCGGATTTTTCAACGCATACACATCAAAAATAAGTTTTTAAAAATACTAAATAAATATAAAAATGTTCAAAAATAATATTTAAATGTTTATTATAATATTTATTAAAGAAATAAAATAAATCACGTTGGTTAAAGTTGAAAAAATGGGAGAACAAAAATGATACTTATGAGGGCATTTTTTAACTAATCTTAGAAAAAAGGGGGAACTAGAGCAAAAATATTAAAAATATCTGTGAACAATACCCACAGGTACTGTTCACTGCGATTCAAAATTGGGAAAAAAGGGGAATCGCGATTGAATTGGGCATTTCGATTTTGCTCAACAGGGATTCGATTTTTGATCGAAGAGAATCAAAATGATCTAGATCAGGTCTAGAAAAATTCCAAGCATCTAAAGTAAGATTTTAAAGCTTTAAACTCGTTCAAATCAATGTCCATAGGCTAACAACATCAAAATCGTAGAATCAGTCGTGCAATTGGGCGATTTTGGGGTTATGATACAATGAGCAATTCGCAGTTACGGTAAGCTTAGATCTTCCTCTTAAATTGACAAATTTGTGATTCTGGACTAAATTCTGGAAGTCTGGATTGTTGATTTGCAATTTTTGACAAATCCAAAGCATTTGAACGGATCTGGGCGATTCGGAGGGCAAAATCTTTGGGGCAAGGATAAAACTTGATCCGCTCAACGTTTGAGGTAACAATCAAAATTAAAGTTGTTTTATTCTGAATTTGGAAAAACATAAGTATAGTTTTGTATGCTAATGTGGTGAAATGGAAAATTCGAATATTTAAGACCCTTATATAACGAAATTGATATGGATGAACTAGAATAGATATGAATTGTGATTTTTGATCGTAGTTTGGGGGTTTGGAGATTCAAAGTTTAAATTTATGAAATTTCTATTTTTTCAGATTTTGGAATTTGGACTATTGACCTTGGCGAGTAGGCTCAAGGGTCCTTCTATATTATCAGGTGGGCGAGATTCTCTTCCTCACTAGTATTACGTAGATTTTAAGTTCAAAGCATGATATTTGTGTAGCTTAGGACGTTAGATGCATGCTAGGACTGGTATGACTTTTGGATGACATGATTGTTGATTGCACATAATATCTGGTTAACTGTTTTATTATTATTGTTTGTATAATTATCATGTTGAAATGTTAATTGAAGAAATGCTTTATGATTTACATTACATGGCATGATGATATGGTATGAAATGAAAAAAAAATGATTGAAATTAAATAAGATTAATAAAATAATAAAAATCCACATACCGGGGCTGTGGTGGATCTGATGACGCCTCGCAGTTAGATTTGCCACACATAGTTCCAAATCCCATCGTTGGTGTTCTTAGTGAAGCCTCCTGCAAAGGTTGAGGGTTCTTTAGATGGGTGAGTAGTGACCATACATCATTGCACCTGTTCTTTGATGTTGTGATAGGTCGAGAACAGTATCGTGGCTTGAGATGGTACTGACTAGGATCGATTTAGTGTCACAGAGGGACACAGGGAGTATATCTCTTTTGGTCTTAGAGTGCAACAAAACAATTGTATGTTTGAAATGATTAATGTAATAAAAGTGTGTGCGTGTTTTGGATTTTGGTTTATATAATACTAGTGATGTGTAGGAAAAGATCCACTGATCGTTCGAGCTCACCCTACCTTCTTTTACAGGTACTCGTAGAGGTGGAGTACACTAGTTGACCGATTGATCAGGAGTTGGTGAGTAACTTCACTGGGAGGTCACTGTTGGACTCATATTTTTATTTTTGTCTCATTTTCACAGATCTTATATATATTTTGAATAGGGCATGTGGCCATTTATTTTCTCATGGAACTGTTTTATATTTTAAAATGTTGTTTGGAACTTTGGCTCTGTGAGCCTGTTTTAGATACTAAATTTTGAAGTGTATTTTGCGATGTTGTCTTCATAGGCAAATGACACATGTATATGTTCAGATATACTCGAACCCTGCAGTATGGGTTGGTTATTTTGATGGATTCTACTGCAGTAATTTGTTTTCATCATAAATATTGACTGTGAAAAATCTAGTGAAGTGTTTGAAATTATTTTTTTGAAGTATAAAATTTGTTGAAATTGAGATCGGCTTTAGAGAGTTGAAAAAAAGTTGACGCCCCATGTTCCCAGCAAATCAGACCTCGAAAATTTGTAACATCCTGCATGACCAACATCTAAGCCGAATGGGGCGCTTATCTATGTAATGGGCCCAATGTGATGCGTGTAGGAGGACTTAGGTTTCGGTTTGGGGGCCCGAGGTGTCACAACCTTGCTATTTCGCATTTTTCCTTTTCGTTATTCTCCGAAACGAGGTCTCAACCCTCCAAAACCTGTATTTCTAAAGCAAACATGCGCGCGACTTAGAAGATATGTAGATTTACATCAAAAATTGTAGTTCCAAGGGGTTTTCACGATTTTTACCTTTACGCAAGCGATCTTGAATGGTGTCTCAACAAAACCCATCTTCGTTTGGGTTCATTCTTCATGGATCTGAGGTGTGTGTGCTCAAATCCCTCCAAAACCACCAACGAAAATAAGAATGTGTTGCTGAGATGTTCTTCACGGATCTGCAGTCAACTTTTTGTTGGATTTTTGTTCTTCACAGATTTGATTTTTGTTTTTTCTTTGTCTGCTCAAAACCTTCCAAAAACCCCAATGAAAATTAGAAGAACGAATGATGGAGGCTGTGTAAGGATCTAGGGGATCATTCGTGGGACTTTTCTGTGCAAGAAAAATGAGATCTAGGGAATCATCTTCACGTTTTGTGCCCAGAAATGCGAACCCACTCTGTTGTTCATCTTCTTTCTTCTTCATTTCTGCTTATTCTTCTTCCTTCCCTTCTTTGTTTCTTCTTCTACGTCTTTTCTTCTTCTCCTTTGTTTCTGTGTCTTCCCTTCTTCTTCCTCGTTCTTCTTCGTTCATCCTTCCTCCCTTAGCTCATCCTTCTTCTTCCTCGTTCTTCTTCGTTCATCCTTCCTCCCTCAACTCATCCTCTTCTTTCGTCTTCTTTCCTTCTTCACAACATGAAAGCAATAGTCTTCTTCTTCTCTTTTTTATCATTTTTGCACATCCCTGGTGATTTCTAGTAGTGTATATATAAATATTTTTTTTCTAGGTTTTTCTCATTATTTTTTTCTTTAGAATTTGCGTGTATGTCTCATAAAACTTTGAGGCATTACACTACCCCCTTTAAAAGAATTTTGTCCTCGAAATTTAAAATGATCACATGCCTGCATAATGTTCTTTGGTCAACTACTCTTGGTGAAAAACTTTGGGTACTTTTTTCGCATTTTGCTATCTAATTCCCAAGTAGCTTCTTCCAGGTCATGGTGTCTCTATATAACCTTGATTAGAGGGATATCGTTAGTTATGAGATTCTGCATCTTACGATCTAATATTCTAATGGCTAGTTTTTCGTAAGTAGCATCGTTCTGGATGTTGACTTCTACCCAATGTATGATTTGAGAGGGGTCTATTTCATATTTTCACAGCATCGATACATGGAATACGTTGTGGATTGAGGACATTCTATTTGGTAGATCTAGCTCGTAAGCACATTCACCAACTCGCCTAAGTATTTCAAATGGACCGATGAATCTCGGTGATTAGTTTTCCTTTGATCCCAAAACGTTTAATCCCCTTCTGAGGGTTGATCCTCAGGAACACTTTATCACCCTCTTGCAACACTAGAGGTCTTCTCATCTTATCCACATATCTGCTTGCTCTGAGTCGTGGTTAACCTCTTTTGTATATGTTTTACATGTTCATTCATCTCTTGTACTAGGTCTAGCCTTGCAAGTACATGATCCTCGAAGTTTGCCTAGCATGATGGAGATCTACAAGGTTTGCTATAGAGAGCTTTGTATGGAACCATTTTAATACTCGCCTGGAACTGTTATTGTAAGCAAATTCTTCTAAGTACAAGTATTTGCTCCAATTACCCTTAAAGTTAAGGACACACACTCTCAACATATCTTCTAATATCTGTATCACTCTCTCAGACTGGCCATCTGTCTAAGGGTGGAATGCAGTAATCATGGCGAGTCTACTGCCTAGTTCCTTATGTAAGCTCTGTGATAATTGAGATGTGAACCTAGAGTTTTTGTCTGACACAATGGTCTTGGGTACACTATGTACCCTTACTATTTCCTTGATATACAGTTCTCCCAGTTTTTCAACTGTATCTGTAGATCGGATGGGTAGGAAATGAGCTACCTTCGTAAGACAATCTATAATTACCCATACTGTGTCTTCACCCTTCTGATTTATGGGTAGGCTACTTATGAAATCCAGTGTAATATTATCCCACTCTCATTCTGAGATTAGAAGTGGTTGCAACATCCCTAAGGGTCTCCTATGTTTAGCTTTTACCTGCTCACGGGTTAAACATTTTCAGACATATTTGCCTATGTCCCTTTTCATACCCCTCCACCAATAAGTCTTTTTGAGGTTTTGATACATCTTAACGCCTCCTAAATGCATCATATACTTGGTTTGATGACCTTCATCTAGTATGGTCTTTCTACTCTGCCCATTCTCTGGTACATGGATTATGCAAGTCTCAATGTACCTTCGACATCGATTTGGAAATCGGTGTGTTTGCCTTGGTTGACACGTTTTGTCAGGTCCACAATCCATTTTTTGTGTTTCTGCTCATCTCTAATCTGTTATAGCAAGTCTGGGTGGCTAGCCAATGCACATAGCGATACATGCTTCTCATCTGAAGTTATACTCATATTGTAGTCATTGATCAGCTGATACATTTGCCCTTTTTTCTTCATCCTCTTATCGAACTTTCGGCTAAGGGCATCGACTACGACATTAGCCTGTTCTGGATGGTAGTGGAGTTGGAAGTCATAGTCCTACGAAAACTCCATCCATCTCCATTGTCTCAGGTTCAACACTTTTTGAGTACAAATGTACTTCAGGCTTTTATGGTCTGAAAACAGGTCGAATCTCTCTCTGTAGAGATAATGCCTCCAAATCTTTAAGGCAAACACGATAGGAGCTAGTTCTAGGTCATGTCTAGGATAGTTCTGCTATGGATTTTTAGCTATCGAGAAGAGTAAGCAATGAATTTCCCCTCTTGCATCAATACAACACCTAACCCGTTTTGTGATGCATTTGTATATAGAACGTACCCGACACCATGAGTAGGTGTAAGCAAAATTGGAGATGAATTCAATCTCTTCTTCAACTCTTGAAAAGATTCCTCGCATTTCTCATCCTAGATGAACTTCTCAACTTTTCTGGTCAGCTTAGTTATAGGCCTAACCAACTTGGAGAAGTCCTAAATAAACCTCGATAGTATCCCGCCAAACCTAAGAAACTTTCGATTTCTGTCACCGTCTTCGACTGCTTCCAATTAGTTACTGACTCCACGTTATCTAGATCGACTAGTATCCCTTCGGCCGAAACTATGTGGCCAAGAAACTTGACCGTCTTTATCTGAAACTCACACTTGTTGAACTTAACATACAACACAATTTTCATATGTTCTACATGTTCAGTTTCAGATCTAGAGTAGATCAAGATATCATCCATGAATACTACTACAAATTGATCTAGATACTATCAGAAGACTATGTTCATCAAGTCCATGAATGCAGCTAGTGCGTTGGTCAAACCAAATGACATCACTGTAAACTTGAAATGCATATATCGAGTTTTCAAGGTTATATTATGAATGTTTGCCTCCCTGATCCATAACTGGTGATAACCTGTCCTCAGATCAATCTTGGAGAAATAAGTGGCTTCCCTCAACTAATTGAACAGGTCGCCTATTCTGGGTAGATGATACTTATTCTTTATGGTCACTTGGTTGATCTTCCTGTAATCAACACATAACATCATTGAGCCATCTTTCTTCTTCACAAATAGTACAAAAGCTCCCCATGGTGATTCACTTGGCCTAATGAATCACTTCTTACAGAATTCATCCAATTGTGTCTTGAGTTCATTCAACTCTACTAGAGCCATTGTTAGTTGCATTGCATACTAACACTATTATATATATATATATATTATACACATTTTGCATCATTAGTTAGATAGCAAATTGGATATATTTAGTTATGTTTAGTTGCATGATCATTTAAGAATAATAATGCATATTTACCATTTTTTATATTGTTTTTATGTGATATAATGCTTGAGAAAGGGCCCTAGTAGTTTATACAGGTTTAGGTTAAATAAATACAATACACAGACTAAGCCTAAAAGGAATAAAGCAAAGAGCCATGATTCAAGGCCGATTTACATGTTCAAGGCCCAAAAGTCGTTCAATCCATTTTCTTCAGCCAAAATAACCTGTGTGCATGAAGGTGAATTGAATGGCAAAAATTAGTAAATAGCATGCAAGATGTATGGCTCGACTGGAAGCAAATTGCAATGGCATAAGGCGTAAATAGCAACCAAAACGCATGGGTCGACTGTTCACATATTTGGGGTGAGAATTGTCCTTAATTCACAATGGCAATTGTGTAAATAAGTGAAAAAGCAATGGCAATTGGGAGAAGAATAAGACAAGGGCAAAGAAAAGAAGAAGCAAACCAGTTTTGTGAACCGATTCGAATTTTTGAGACGACTGTGCTTGCGACAAAAGTGTTCGTGTTCGTGTATAATTAGGTTTTCTGCGGGTTTGTTTATAAAACATTATAAATAGGCTTCCTTTTCAATCTTCAGTATTGATTATTCGAGTTTTGAAGCAGGTAGACGACCACTGAGCGAGCAGAATAGAAAATACTAAAACTGAAGAATAAGATCAAAGCTTAGTCTAGTATGATCTTTACTTTATTTAATTATTTCTTTGTACTCTCTAAAATATGTCTAGCTAAGTCTTTTTTAACGTCTAGGATGTAATTTAGATTGTAGAATCTTTCAATTTTTATTTTAATTAATCTATTTCGAGGTATTATTTTATATTTTGTGATCTTAATGCTTTTTATTGATTAACTGCCTATAAACTGATTTTAGATTGTTGAACTAAATTGGAAGAGATGTTCAATAATTAGATAATCAAAATATAGACCTATCTGAATCAATTGACCGGGAGGTTGTTGATTCTGTAGGAGGTTGCACATGATTAATATTTTTAATGCATTAGTTTATTGACTGTTTGCCTCGATAGGGAGTATTAGGCAATTTAATTGATAGGATTAAGGTACATTGGGAGAGGGTTTTGATTACTAGTGTTATAACCTACAATAATATAATTTAGATTAATAAAAATAAAGATTAAAGATGAATACATGATATTTTACTATCTTATAGTCTTAATTAATATAGTTTTCAATTTAATATTCGTCTGTTTACAATTCGCTTTTGATTTAATTTAAGTTCTTAATATGTAATTCAGTTTTGAGCCTTAATAAAGTTGATACTAAAATTAAATTGGCATTCAGGATTATTAACCACATACTATTCCCAGAGGACAAGAATCTAGTATTCCAGCGTATATTACTATTGCGATCATATACACTTGCAGTGATCCCAACAACCATTCTGTGCGGTGGATGGGCTGTAGGATTCATGCCCGGTTATAGTTCAATCTTGAACTCTACCTATTTGTGTGGTGGTAGTCTAGATAAATCATCTGGAAACACATTTGGATACTCTCGCACTACAGATATTTTTCGAATATCTTTCGGCTCCCTAATGTCATCATCCAGGACTTGTGTTAAGTCCTCATTCTGCCTTATACCATGCAGCATGGTGGTCATAGGGCTTTGGGGTAATCTTTGCATATCTCCCTTGACCTTCATTAGTTCACTAGATGGTAGAGTCAATGTGACTCTCCATCTCGGGCAATCAATTTGAGCCTGGTATTGGGTTAACCACTCCATGCCCAATATCACATCATAACTGTGGAAAAGTAACACTCTAAGGTTGACAATTATTAGTTTACCTCCAAATCTCAATTCACATGTACAAGTTTTTGGGCAGTCACAATAGCTTCAATGGGAGTGGATACATACAATGGTTCTATTGGTGTGAATGTGTAACACCCCAATTTTCGACCGGACCTCTGTTCACGTAATATGTCACGTGTGGATCGTCGTCCGATGAAAATCGAGATGCTACGTTAAGTTTCGTTCTGTAAAAATCTTTTCTTCAAAATCAAATTTATAAACTTTTAGTTCTTAAGCAAATGTCTGACAATCTCACATACACAACCAATTAATCAATTCTATTCATTGAGACGTTCGCAAGGTTCCTCAAAATAATAATTCTTTCAAATAAGTCATAAGTAAAGCAGCAAAAATACTTTTTAAAGGTAGTTAGTTAACCCAAAATCATTAAACAAGTAAGATCATTTAAAAACAAAACGGCAGAGTTAAAACCAACGTAAATACATTAAACAATCCAGTAAAATACATAAAATATGAATTCCAAGTCACCTATCCCGGACAACCTCCCCATGAGGTGTCCAATTTAGAATGCAGGTCTTCTGAAGTAAGTCAGTAAACTCTACGTCCAAGTGTACCAGAAAAATATAATGGGTGAGCTCGAAAGCCCAGTGGATCGAACCTACACATCACATGCATTATACAGACCCAATCCAAAATATTACAAATACTTTCGAACATTAGGTATTTCAAACATTCATTTAATCTTGGTAGAAGTCAAAACCAGAAGATGATTGAGATACCTCTCAGTATTCCCTGTAATCCAATCCAATCATAATCATAGAGGCCTCAGGTGGTACCATCTAAAATCAATCATATCTCAGTATCACAATCCAAGAGATGGTACTTATCTAGATTCATACTATCTCTCAAAGACTTCGAGCTGTCGCAGGCAGCTCAGGGTGAAAATACCTACGATCCGCCTTGCGGCTCGTCAATCGTACCAATACGTGGATTCTTAATAAACCATCGTCTTATATTTTTCGTTTTACAAACGATCTCAATCACATCAATCATCATACAATTTCACTAGAACATATGATCCGACCCATACTTGCAAATTCACATGATAAGGTGCATAAATGAACAATGGAATCTAAATACACAATTGCTTAGTCATGCATGCCATAATTGAGTGAATCTAAGCACAGATCATGTCATAGCTAATTATGCATGGATTAAATAGTTCATCGCACATTATATGTATCATTCAAGGAAGTCAAACAATTTTAATTCAATTTCCAAGTAAAATTCCAATAACTTAGTACTATTCAATCAAATGCTTTGAATCTTAAATCCGTATAGTACAAGTGAGCAAGAAAGTCACGCCCACCTGGTTTCGCCGATCTTCAGGCTTCCTTGCTTTCCGTCAAGATGTTCGACATTCCAGAATTATGATATCTGAAATTCAACGATAAATAACATTTCTCTAAATCCTTAATTCATATTTAATCTTATCCAGAATATTCTCATGCTCAATTAACTTCTAAATAAATTAAGAACTTTCAACTAATTTATGATTGCTCTTAATTTCTAAATTTCATATATTTCAAGATGACAATTTTCTAAATGTTCCGAATTTCTTAATTTGAAATTTAAACCTTTATTTAAATTTTCGAATCTTCGTAATTTGAATAGCTTATTAATATCATAATAAGTTTAATTACGAACAAAATAAGACTTCTATTCGTTAAATCTTTAGTCTTGTTCGAAGTTGCCAATTTTAATTTCCCACTATTCTTAAAATTTTACTAAAATGATTTATAGCACTAGTTCAAATAATTATTTACTTGTTTTCCTACTTTAATTGATTTAGTTCTTACATAAATGATTTCTAATTCTTCTCAATTACTTAAATTAAAGATTTAAGTTATTAGAAGTACACTAATTAATTTTATTTCTAAGTCTTAGTATTATATAATTTCTAAAGTGTATATCTTTATTTATTTATTATTCTTTTTTATTATTATCATTATTTTTATTTTTATTTGTTATTATGATTATTTTTTTCCCACTAATTCATAATAACCCTCAACTAATTATTTTCGCTATTTATTTACTAAAAATGCTTTATTTTATTTATCCAATTATTTGCTCGCGACGTGGCATGCTCGCAAAGTTACGAGGTGTTACAGGATGTCACTAATTATAATCTCTTAACTAGTTCTTCTGATACAAAATGACTTAATGACATCCGAATCAAACAAGATCTTAGCAGTAACATTAAATAGTAAAAAAATACGTTGACAAGCAGAGCCAGTTCTGCCTGTCTATCCTCAATAGCAAACAATCGGGCTTAATTCTGTCTGCCTTGCTACTACAGTTGTTGGTGTTGTTGGGGTTGGCTCTGTAATGGCTGCTGCTGTCCAAGTCCACCTTGGTTTTTGCGCTGACCATTATTCTGCCCTAACCATTATTTTGCCCTAATCATTATTTTGCCCTTGGATTTGTCTCTGTGATCCCTGATTCTGACAGTCTCTGGCAACATGTCCCTTCTGCCCACAGTTGTAACAAACTCCTTCTCTTTGAGCTTACTGCTTATAAATTTTGCTTAAGCCTGTTGCCTCTGAGGTTGATTCTGATTTTGTTTATTTTAGTTCCCTTGGTTTTCTTTGTCATTGCTAGGTCTCTTGTCCTTATTTCTCAACTTTTGCTCGAAGTTGATCTTTCATTCTGTTAGTAGTACTTTCTCCACTACTTCTCTATAAGTTATCAGACCCATTGGGTTTACTACCCTGTAAATCTCAATCTTCAAGCCTTCCGCAAACCTGCGGCCTTCATATTTTCGTCCCTGATTAGCTCAGGAGCAAACTTGGCTAATTCAGTGAACTTAACCTCATATTTAGACACTATCATAACTCTGTGAGTCAATTTGATGAACTCAGACTCCATCTACACTTGTGTAGCTTCTAGAAAGAAATTTATCATAAAATAGCTCTCTAAATTCTTTCTAGTTCATATGTTATACATCAGTATTTAGATCTGCCTTTAGCATCCCCTTCCAACTTCTGGCTGGTCTCTTAAGCTGATATGTGGCTAATGTAATTATGTTGGGTCTTGTAGCCCTTAGCACATCCAAGTGCTCATCTAGCTCTTGGTATTGGTGATTTGCAGTTATGTTGTTAGATGTACTATCAAATTGGGACGGGTAGAGTTTTTGTAACTCATTCAACATCGCCATCTGTTCCTTGTCTTCAATTTCTACCGGGTGCTGTATTGGTATCTGCTCCTAGGGTGGGGCCTGTATCTACGGCTCTGGTGTGGCTTGTGCTTGCATCTATGGCAACGACAGTATTCTCATGATTTGCTCAGTGACCTGTCTAATAGTCTCATTCCAAAACTATAGAGTCAAGACAGCCTCAACCTGAGCTTCAGTCTGGTTAACCTGTGCCCTTTGTCCCTGCAGTTTAGTCTCATCAAATGGGACAACTCTCGTAGCGTGTCTCTTGGATCTGGCCATTTGTCTACAACCAAAGATCGATTTGGTCATCATAATTTGATCAAAGGAATTTCATGTGCATACTTAGAACATTTATATCCATCGTACTAGCATGATTCTAGATTCATGTCTCTAAGCTCTCATTTGTTCAGTAGCCTATTGGTTTATGCTTCTAAGTCTACAATGAATTGTTTATTTTTGGGTACAAGATTTGGTCTCAAAATTTAAAAACATACATGTATTTCAAAAATCTTTGCATACAAATAACATGCAAGCAACAATCTCATATATCATCACAACAACATGCTAGCATAGAGAACTTCTAAGCTTCCCCCCATGCCTCCGGGTTCGAGCATCCCATATGAACTTTTCCCCATCGACATACGCTTCCACCTAGAGATTTTACTACACCCAAATAATTTTGCAAGTGTCTCGATGTCCCAGGCTTCCCAAGCCCCACTACACTTGATCGTCTCATACTAGCCAAGCATAGGGAAACAATTTTGTCCAAAGGCACCGATCACTCCCAAACATGGTCCGTCATACTTAGAAACCAAAGATATAGGATCCTCTCGATCTTGTGTCATGACCAAACAAGTGTTTCATTTCACACATTATCAGTATCTGGCTTATGTCCTAAAATATTTTATTTATGAACTACTGTGCAACCTTGACATCACCCAAGCTATACCTAGGGTCTTTCCCTAGACCTAAGTATGCAATGTCTCTACTGCCCAGTTCCTCCCTAGGACTGATAGTTTATAAACTAAACTCTAGACTCTAGTCTAGTTACTTATTGACTGAGTCAATAACTGATGAACTAACTGAGCTCTATGTGAGTATCTCACTCTACTACCTTTGGCCTTAGTCTAGACTTTTACCAATGAGTTACTGATTGAACTCTTACCTAACGAGCTATTGATTGAGTTTTTCCCAGTGAGCTACTAACTAAACTCTGATACCACTTTTATAACACCCCCGCCCCTAAATTTCGTCCCACACCCTGCTGACTGGACGTTTTCGTTTCTTGCTTTGAAACAGAATCATATGCGATCACTCCCGCCATCAATATCTGGAGACCGCTTTGTGTTCTTTCCTTTTTCACACCATCCCAATACATATCAGAGTGCGAAAACGTAAACAACAATATTAAGCATGAATAAATATAGGGATGACATGTCTAAAAATAATAACATGATTAATCTCAAGAAGATGAAATAAAATACTCATACCCCATTGCCTGAGTTCAAATGAGTCAATAACTAAATGTTTGGCCTCATGGCCTAGTTTAACAAACACATAAATTGAAGGCATGAATTAAGTACAAGTCCCATGCCCTACAACTGAAAGTATAATGAACTACTAATCCTATACAACCCTAACAATGGATTGCATTAGACTACTCCAGTGGTCTCCATCTACTTGCTTGTGAGCAAGCATCTTTAGTGATTACCTCAAAAAAAAAATTAGTGGGGGTGAGCTTAAGAGCCCACTTACAAAAAACATCTTGAGCATTATAAGTTAAAATACAAACATGCAAACACTTATAATACATTAAACGTTTCAAAGATTTAATTGTTTTAGTTAACGTTAGACGAAAGGAATCCTTCCTTGGCATTCCAACTTAGGTTTGGAGTATTTAATGTAACGTCCGAAGGCTCGTTACATACTTAGAACCCTATCTCGGGGTTGATGTCTCACTCGATCAACAAACCAGGTTGTAAAATCTCACTTAGACTCTCAGTCTCGTTTCAACTAGAGACCCGCCTAAGGCTAGGAATACCCACGATGATGCCGAAACTGACCATAGTATCCTCATTTCAAATATCCAATATAAGTAACCAATAGAAATAAATAGACAAGTTATCATGCTCGTAATCACATTAATCATACTATTCATCACATGGCATGCATGGCATAGACTCAAAACTATATTAAGCATTCGTACAAAGTATGGCATGCAATAAACCCACATAAAAGACAAACAGACATTCAAGTCACACACATTCCTAGCATGCTTCTAAACATTAGTTAACAATAAACACACAATAATGTTCAACATTCGAACCAAAATAATACGAAAGAGCTCAGGGTAGTCATTTCCACTTGATATTCTACTCTTTGCATCCTAACTCCTGCTTCGATGGCTCGAAATCCTTAACCTTAAGAATTATAGAATATTTCTCAATATTTATTATGTTTTTAATATTTCAAATTCTAAATCTAATGACTTTATAACATCTCGAAAAATTCATATGAAATTTGAATTTTTATTTAGAAAATTATACAGAATTGACGAATAAAAATTTTGGCAAGTCATAGTTTATCCAAATGAGGAATAAAAAACAAATTAGTAGATTTTTAGAAGAAAATATATGAATGTAATGTATATTATGGGATATCATAGCAAAAAATAAAAGGATATGTGCAATTTTTGAGGAAAACAAGATTAGAAAGTCAATTCGGATCGAGATTTGGCAAAAATTCGAAAAGAAAGCAAGAAATTCGGCTGAAAAATCAAAAAAATAAACTTAAAATACATCCAACGGTTTACGATCGATCTGTCAAAATCCAACGAACGAGATTAAAACCAAACCAAACGCCTGGGTGCACCAGATCATCAAAATCCAACGGCCAGAGATCCACACACCGCAGTCGAGGATGATCGTGCGGCCAAAATTGAGTTCGTTGATCGCGAACTGAGATCTGCACACTGTGTTCGAGGTCCATCCGACGGTTCAGATCAAAGCCGTGTAAGTTAATCACGAACCGTGTTGTGCTCGAGGAAGATCTAATGGTTCGATCAGAGACTTTTTCGGATTAATCGCGAAATATTGATGCACTCGACGAAATCCAACGACTAAGATCAAAGGCTTCAATTTTTGTTGATTGATCCGAGATTAATTCGACGGCTGAGATTAAAGGATCTGAAAATTAAAACGAAAACTATGAGAAAATTATCGAAAAATCTGAAAAATAGATTTCTAAATCCGAAAATTATTTCTAAAATAAAAAAATCCAAAAATACTCATTTTTTTCTAAAAATTAGAAAGTACGAAATTAAGGATAATTAAGGTGTTTTATTCAAAAAAGAACTCAAAACTTTCTATTTTTCTCCTTTTGAAAACCTATACAAACCCCCTAGGCTCTTAATTTCTTCATTCCAAAAATAAGAGTTGAAATTACCTCTTATTTTCTAAGCCTTCTTCTTGACACCTCTTCCCATCTTCCCTTCTTGTGTGCGAGAAGTTCTTCTCTCAAATTGGAGAATTAAGTTGGACGATCTTCATTGACACTAGTACGTGGGGTAAATTGCTACCGAAATTTTGGAAGAAAGCGTCACAAGGTGGAAGTGATTTCTAGAACACTCTTCTGTTCTTATTTAAATTCATGGCATTCTCATTGTTTGTGTGTTTTTCACTGAAATCAAAGATTTTCAATTTCAGTTCTAGAATTTTAAATGTTTATCTTAGTATTTTAGTTTTGATTCATGTTTGAGCAATCATATCATCCATGCCATGCTAGTATCATACTTAGGCTTTTAAATTAGAGTATGATGCATGTTTTATGAGTGTTTCATGAATTGACTGTGTATATTTTGAATTTTAGTTTGATTTCATATTCTGAAATTTATTTTATGAGATCATGATATGAAAATTAATCAAAGACGGTGGTGATAATAACCACGTACCATCATAGTGGTCAAGGCGACACTATGAATGTTCTTTTCATATGAGTTATGTCATATGGTTTTCAGACCTAAGTACTTGAGGGTCGTGTACCACTGGTGGGTCACCATATAACACCCCAATTTTCGACCGGACCTCCGTTCACGTGTTGCCGCACGTGTGGATCGTCGCTCGATGAAAATCGAGATGCTACGTTAAGTTTCGTTCTGTAAAAATCTTTTCTTCAAAGTCAATTTCATGAACTTTTAGTTCTCAAGAAAATGTCTGGACAATTTCACATACAAAACCAATAATCAAATTTATTTATCGAGACGTTCACAGGGTTCCTCAAAATAAACCATCAATAATGCAGCGGAAATACTTTAAAACTATTTATTCAAACCAAAATTGTTAAACAAGTAAAGTCAATTAAAGATAAAAACAGCTAAGTTAAAACCAACATAATTACATAAAAACAGTCCAGTAGAAAATATAAAACAAGACCTCCAAGTCACCTATCCCGAACGACCTCTCCGTGAGGTGTCCAATTTGAGTGCGAGTCTTCCGACGTAAGACACCATATTCTAAGTCCAAGTGTACCTGAAAAATAGAATGGGAGTGAGCTTGAAAGCTCAGTGGATCAATCCTATATATTACATGCATTATACAAACCCAATTCAAAACATTACTAGTACTTTTAAACATTAGGTGTTTAAGCATTCATTTGTTTAGTCGAAATCTAAAACTGGAAGAGGGTTGAGATGCCTCTCGGTATTCCCTATGATCCAATCTAATCGTAATCATAGAGGCCTCAGGTGGTACTATCTAAAATCAATCATATCTCAGTATCACAGTCCAAGAGAGGGTACTTATCTAGACTCATACTGTTTTTCAAAGACTTCAAGCTGTCGCAGGCAGCTCAGGGTGGGAATACCTACGATCCGCCTTGCGTCTCGTCAATCGCACCGGTACGTGGATTCATAATAAACCATCGTCTTAATTTAGTTTTACAAACCATTTCATTCATGCCAATCCTCATGTATAGCATGGAAAATAGATCAAAGAACGCAGGCCATTCACATGCGTAAATAATGAAGTCTAACTGCATGATTTCCTATTAATGCATGTTATCAATAAACAAGGCACAAATTTAATAAATCGTTCATCATCCAATCACGCCAAACAATTCAATAAATTTCCTAACAAAATTATAGTAATCCTGGAACTATTCAATCAAATGTTTTGAATCTTAAATTTATATAATACAGATGAGCAAGGAAGTCACGCCCACCTGGTCTTGCCGTTCTTCCGGGCGACCTTGTTTTCCTTCAAAATTCCGTACTATACCATGTATAAATCTAAAATTAAACACTTAATAGAATTACCCTTAAACTTAAACAATTTCTAATGATTTAATCTTTAAAATTTGAATAATTTATTGATATCATAATTAATTTAATTACGAACAAAATAAGACTTCTAATTGTTCCAAGTTTAGTTTTAGGGTCTAAGATTCTATTATTTTCGTATAAAGGACTTTTAAACTCCTAAAGTTTATTTTTCATGTCTTTAACTAATTTAATTCATTAAGTTGTAACTTATCCTAATTTAAATGTTTAAATACCTGAAGATACCTTGGTTACTTCTTTTATTTTCCAAACCTTAGTATTATGTCATAAAACTTTATTATTCTAATCAATCCATATTGATTTATTCGTATTTTCTTTGATTCTACTTCAAGTTATAATGATGATAAATCCTACAGTAATTTCCTCTTTGTCCAAAGGTACTGAAATTACGTTAATTAAAAATCTTTAAAATTTTCTTGCTTAACTTTATATTGTTGAAAATACCTTTATAAATTGATCTTAGTATTAGACAATTCTTAGTTCCAATTTATGTTTATTTAAGTATATAAATTTTCCTAGGTTATCTATTGATAGTATTAATTTACACTCTTAATACTATAAAATTTCTTTGTTCTAACTAATATATACTAATTTATTCATCTAATTCAAATTTCTTATTAATGTAATTCAAAGCATATTTATAACTCCTATTATACTTTGGTTATCAATTAACATGCCTAAGGTCTATAATAAAAAATTTAAATCATTTTTCTTACCACTCACTTTCGGTACTTCTGTTCTTCTTGTCCATTGTAGCTGAAATTTCACCAACACAGAGCACCGTGTTCCGGTGCTTCTTCTTCTCCGGTCTGCATCGTTGCAGCAGCAACCACACTTCAACAGAACACCATTTCTCTTCAGTTTTCATTCAACCAGCAGCTCCAATTCTCCCCATCCTCTGTCCATTGTCTAATTGCACTTCACGGCCCATTAGCAGCAGAACAGCCAACAAATTCTGCTCCCTGTTCTTCTTCTTCCTTCACAACCCACGGCCAACACCAATACCAACACATCACACAATCACAAACCAACATTTTCCAACAAACATCACGACCCTCATTCATCAGCTCCCATCTTCACGGTCAAAGAGCAGTAACTAAAACTGTGTTCATCATGCCCCAATCCGGGAGCTTCAATTCGTCATCTTCTTCATACTTCAAGTTCCCGCAACTCAAATCAATCCACACCCACAACTGGAAAAGCATCAACCAGAAACTGGTTTGCTCAATTCACCAAACTTCCAATCACCAATCTGAAAATACCCAACTTCAGCCATAGCCCCTGTTCTTCCTCTTCGTCTTTTCTTCTTTTTCTTCGTTCGGCTTGCTCAAGGCAGTAGCACCGATAGCCACAGCAACAACAACCATGGCAGCGACAGAGAGTCAATGATGCTCTGTTTTCTTTTCTTCGTTTCTCTTCCTCTCGTTCGGATTGTAGCAACATGCAGCAGCAGCTCATGCACTGCTTTCGTCTCCTCCTCTGTTCGTGCATCGCTGTCCCACAGCAGCTGCACCCCAAACCAGCTAGCTCCCTTCTTCTTCAATGTCTCGGCAGCTGCTGCAACAACTAGCAGCAACCACGTTCCACTTCTCCTTCTCGTTCAGTTTACTCACAACAGCAACTCCAGCAGCAACTGAAATCAACACAAAACAGAGCATTGCTCCGATTCTTCTTCTCCATACCGAAGTAACCACATGAGCAGCAGCACACACGACTCCATCTTCTTCTTCTCTTCCTCGGTTAGCAGCAGCAGTGGCCAGCACCACTTCAACAACAGCCACCATCCATCTAATGAGCCGAAATCATCCCGAAGCTTCCCCCGTTCACCGCCAAACTCACTATTCTAGTGGTTTCTGGACTCCTCTGCTCTTGATCCGGCCACCAAATCTAATTATTTTTGTTTGGCGCCTCATCTAAATTTTCAGATTTCATATTGTATATCCATATATGTATTCATATCATGTAATCATTTATCCTTTCCTTTTATATAAAACTTTAGTATAAATTGATATCAATTTATTTAAAAAAAAAACTTTAATATATATTTAATTTCTAAGCACATTAAATCATATTATGGACTTGTAGACATATTTTAATAATATGATTTCCTTGTTCATTTTAATGCTTCTATCATATGTAAAAATATATATTTTTTTTCAATTTAAACTTTTATTCACACCAAGATTTCCATCAACCACGAAATTTAAATGTTAAATCTCATTCACCATAAATCTAATTATGTATAATATAAAATAATCTAAACTGCTAACATTTTGTTCGAATAAAATTTCGATCAATCGTCATCAATCTTTACATTGACTCGCAACGTAACGAGCTCGCGAAATTTCGATGTGTTACGCACCATGTGTAACGGGTTGATGCCGAGTGGGTAAGAGCATCAAGGGATTAAAGACCCTTTTGACCTGAGACTCAACTTGAACAAATTATTGTTTGAAACGCCTAATGATTGCAAGTGTTTGAATTATGATTATGTTATGAGTTTGAATATGAAAGATGGTTGTTTAAAAAGGATCTACTGGGCTATGTGCTCACTCATTCCTTTCTTATTTTTCAGGAATATGAAATCTATGGAGCAGTTGAATATAAATAGTTTCCTAGAAAGTTTCTACAGTATTATATTTTTAGAATTTTTAGGGCATTTTGCGCAAAGTTTTTATGCTTTTCTACTGAAAAGTATTTTTGAAGTCTTCCGCTATAACTATTAATTCTTTTTGAAGAGTTTAGTACTTTCAATTTCTATTATGAATAAAATAGTTTGAATTTCTTTATCTCTTTTAATTTGCCTTGATATTAAAGTGAAAATTTTGTATTCTTGAATTTTATACAAAGGCACGAGATATTGAAAAGAAAAGAACACGTGTGTGTCACTTGTAATGTAGCACCGGCTCAACCCGCCGTTTTGTTAAGTCCACTGTCAAGAGAACGATGGCCATATATACTGCTTAAAAGATAAGGGGGTTGGGGTGTTACAGACTTTCAGTGTCGTGGTTAAAATTTTGTGCAGAAAGTCTGATAAACGAATTATTTATTGTGTTATTGCGGTACTCCCAATGTCATGGTATTAACGCAAGGTTATTCTTGCAGTGTGCTATGTGCAGCACTGTAATAGTCATGAGATATTTCGGGAATCGCATTTCGGGCGCGTTTCCCCATTTTGCTCGTGACTAAAACGCCAACATACCAAGTTTATGATTTAAAGATAACTATTGCAATGGTTAAGAGTGCTTTATACGTCCTCGTTGATCGTTCCTCCTTCGATGGCCCTTCCCAATTGCTTTTACGCTCTTTTTGTTATACCAGGAAGATCGATTATTACTAAAAGGTGCTAAACAGTTATATTGGTTTTAAACGAAATGATGTATTACCGTGTTTTATTGGGTTTTAACATTCAAAACACGAAGCCTAATGAGCAGCAGTTCATTATACCTCGGTGTTCCTTTCGTTTCCTCCAAGTATGCCTTTTAGCTCTCCGATGGATGTCCCAGACGATTTCAGTTTATTGTTATGTCAAGGCAGTGTTTAAAATGTTAGGAAACACAAACCAATGATACTAAACTGGCATGCTTCGTGAAACGGATGCCTTACCTTGGTATTACTGCTCGAAGATGGACTCTTGTGTGTTTCTTCCTTCCTCAATGCTCCCTAGACAATTATCAAAGGGTAGACTAGATTGGTGAAGTGCTTATGGAAGAGGAAGAACTTGGCAGTTGGTGGATTGGGTTTTTCTTAGGGTTTTGTGAAGATGACGAGCCACTATGGGGTACAACGCACTTAGTGTTTTTCTGTGAAGATGATGAGCAACCATGGAGAATGTGTGATTAAGTTTTTTATGCATACTATATACATACACACACACACACACACACATATATATATTCAGTCGACAAGTTAGGGTTTACATAGTCCCTCAAACTTTCATTTCTAATTTCCAATTGCAAGATTGCGATCCTTGGGCAAAGGACCGCAGTTTTAACCATGCCCTAATCACGGGACCATGGTTATCCTATCCCAGGACCGTGGTTTTCACGGAACTTGTCGCAGGACTGCAGTCTTCCTATCTTAGGACCTCAGTCTTCATGAAACTTCTTTTCACGAGCTTTGGGAAGGCAGGACCACGATCCTTCAAGTTGAGACCACGATCCCACGGTTTGCCTCCCACTTGTTGCAACACTACGATCCCAATTTGGGGACTGTGGTCCTTGTGTGCAACTTTTTTTTTTTTGGTTTGTTCTCTTTTGCCTTTTTTTCTAAAAGCTTGGGTTATTACATCAAATGACTTGTGAATAAGCTCCAATAAGTCAATTCCCTCAATAGGCACAAAGGGGTATGAGTTTGGAATTGAAAATGCTAGGCCTACTGGGTGAATCGTGAGTTGACTTGCCATATTGGTTGTCTTTGGGATCTTAAGCATAATAGAACTTCATAAAGTTAATTTAAAATCATGAAATTAAAGAGATTCTAAAATAATTTGAAAGAAAATAGGATCCAAATATGTCTGCAGGATATGTAGCGAGAAAACTAGTATAAGAAAAAGCAAGAACAAAATGTTGATAATGAATCAATTATATGAAAATAATAAGGGATCAATAAGTAACATTGAAATGATGCCCTAATTCAAGAATGCAAGGTTAGGGTGAACCTCAAGCTATGTGTCCCAAATCAGGTATTGATCACATTGCAATAAAGCTCAAAATAACATGAAATAAGGATCAAAGGTTACTTTAACTTAGAATAAAATTTAATAGGAAATAAATGCTAATAGACTAATTTCATCTTGTAGGAAGTTCAAAGAAAGCATGGGAACACTCTCATAATCGATTTTAGGTAAAGATATTACCTTTTCTTTAAATTATTATTAAATATGCATGATTGGATGAATTGGTTTTCTTTGAATAACAGAATGTTTATGGTGACATGTTTGTGTGTAGAGGATAATAGTGCGAGGACTAGAAGGAACCAACCAATAAGAAGATTTTGAATTATTAGCATGATTAAATAAACTATGCATGTGTGGTTGTTAGTTTAGGAATATGATTTGGATAGAATATGCATGATAGCTAGGGTTATATGATGTATGAATGTTATTGTATGATTTCAATGATGTGTGTTACATGAGTAATATTATATGATTTATCTATTAATATGCTTATAATAGCGATGGAAATATGATTACCATGTTAATAATGCTTCCATGTATTCTTTGAATTGTATACCTTGTTTTGCATGCTATGAATATGATACTCCATTAAAGAAAGACTAATGAAGATCTTAATCACATATCGGTGCGATGATGTACCAATGGGTATCATTGTGACTGTTCCAACTTGGATCCAGCTTGTCAATTATTTGGTTGACTATTCTATCAGTTGAAATTGAGAGTCTGGATTGATCTCACTTTTCTGATTGATGAAATTGAGAGTTTGGATTGACCCCACTTCTCTAATTGATGAGATGAGTTTGAGTGTCTAAATTGACCTCACTCCCATATGTGGAGTGCTAAGGGGAGTCCTTTCAATCTCAATGTCAACTGTTACACTAAGGGGAGTCCTTTCAGTCTCAATGTCAACTGTTACATAATCCATTGTTTGAATTACCTAATCTATGAAAGTGTTTGACATATATGTTTTATTTGATTGAAATAATAATTTAAATATTTAAGATGATCTATTGGGCCCTTTGAGCTCATCTTTTCCTTTTAATTTTTCAAGAAACTAGTGATCACAGGTTGGTGTAGCTAATGAGAGTTTTCTTAGTTGTTTTTATTCAGAATTTACTTTTTTAGTACCATAGTTTTGTTTTAGTTGGTTATGTTGGCCCTAGTTTATTGACTGAACTTATAGGTTATTGTACCTCTTGATTTTCATATTGAAGGATGATGAAATTTTATTTGGTTTATTTTATTTAAAAGGTTTTAAAGTGTTCTATGAGAATTTAAAATTTTTGTGAGTTATAGTGACTAGGAAATATCATGGAGTTGATATACATATAAAGAAAGAGATAGTGACGTCCCATCTCTCGAGTGGCCTTGATGTTGTGATGCATGTTGTTTCACATATTTAAATTATCATGTTATTTGTTATTATATAAGGGCAATCTGGTAATTGTATCCTTTGGGATGAGCCACTGGGAGGCAAGGTGTTATATCAATTTCTTAAGTTTTAATTGAAAATTAGAATTCATGTGAGGTAGCCAAATTATGATCTAGGCATCGAAATATTTTTTTTGTCGCTTCTGAGAGCTCGTGTCATGGTATTAGAATGCACTAGAATTGATTTAGCAAAAAAAATTCCTTTCAGATTGGCCTCAGTGATTGGAAACAAGGTTCCAATTTCTTAAGTAATTGAAAGGTAGTCAAATTGCGATATGGGCATGCAAATTTTTTTTCGTCTCTTTCAGGAGTTCATGTTAGGATATTAGAACACGCTCGAACTGGTCTTGCAAAAAATACCCCTCCAGGATTGGCCCTGGTGATCGAAACAGGTTTTCAAATTTTTAAGTTTTAATTGAAAACTGGAATTTAAAATAGGTAGTTACATTATAATTCGAGCATCGAAAAATTTTTCTATCGCTTCTGAGAGTTTGTGTCGGATATTAAAATGTGCTAGAACTAGTTTCGCAAAAAAATCCTTCTTAGATTGGCTTCCGTAATCGAAAATAAGTTTTCAATTTCTTAAGTTTTAATTAAAAACTAGAATTTAAGTGAGGTATTCAAATTGTAATCTAAGCATTAAAAATTTTTTCATTGTTTTCGGGAGCTCGTGTTAGGGTATTAAAATGTGCCAAAACTGATCTCGTAGAAAAACTCCTTCCGAATTAGCCCCACTGATAAAAACAAGTTTTTAAATTGCTTAAAGTGACAAAAAATTAAAAAAAAAAATTTGTTGATACTACCCATTTAATGAGCGACATAATAAATATTTATTTATTTTATGTAAAATTTTAATTTTTAGTATGCCACCCAGTAAATGATGACACAATTAAAAAATTTTTTTAAAACATTTATTTAGGTAGCTCTTGTCAATTGGACATTGACGTGACACCCAGGTGTCAAGAAGTTATTTAAATAAATATAAAATATTTTTAGCTGTCTTCGTGGAAATATACAAAAAAAAAAGCTTATTTTAGTCTTCTTTTTTACCAAGTTTCATTCAAAATTAATTGGAAAATGTACAATGACATCATCCAAGCATGCCGTATGATCAAAGCACCGTGTACTTCCACTCGTCACTTTCGCAGTCGCTGTTTTGCTCACTGACCGCAGAACAGGCGGAAAAAAGACCATTTTAGGCTTGATAATTTTTTTATATCCCATTTTAGGCTTTAAAAAATTGTATTTCCCTTTTTAGGCAACTCATTGCCAGCTGGGCGCCATGTCAGC
>JAJIYU010003785.1:0-26035 GCA_030144865.1 Tinospora cordifolia
CAAAAAAAAAAAAAAAAAAAAAAAAATATATATATATATATATATATATATATATATATATATATATATATATATATTACAATTTAAACATACGTAAAGATATGAAAGATTTATTCTCTTTTAGATAAAAGCATATGTGAATTAAAATAATATGTGACATTTAAATCAACTATTACACATAATTTTTATTGAAATTTATTGTTTTTTTCTACTGCATCCAAGTATCCATGTCCTAATTTTTGGACACTACTAGCCTCTGTGTCCTCCATATTGAAAAATGACCCAGTCCTACCCTTAGACACGTACTCATATTCGAAACCCGCATTGGAGTCTCGGTGATGTAATATGGTGCCTCAATATCATTGAATCAAAGATGCTCCAAACTCTTTGAAGAGCTAAAACTACGTCAATTAAATATATTAGCAATAAAATTGAGTATAGGCATTAGAAACAATAAAATATATTAGCATGATTTAAAAATTCTCTAAAATTTGGTGAAACTCCACAATTTTTCCCTTTTGTTTCCTTACAAAGTGTGAAGTGGATGCAAGAAATATATATACACACAAAAAATCACCAAATAAGTTAATAAAATTAGAAATTTTCAAAATTTTTGAAAACTTTCTATTTTTATTTTTTATTTTTAGTAGCAAAAAAAATTGACAAAAAGTTCAATAAAAGTTGACAAAATTCCACAAACTTCAACGAAATTTAACAGAGAAGTTAAAAAAAAATAAAAAGAAAAAAGAAAAGAAAAGTTATTTTGTCATTTGAAAACAAAAAACGTTGATAATTAATCTCTACTTCCAATCTAACAATATAATTATTTTTTAAAATAGTTTAAAAAGCTTACATATTATTTAATTTATGGGATATATTTTTACCAAAAAGAGAAGAAAAGAAGCAAATATATAAAAACAAATAAAGTAAAATAAGACAAAAACTTTCAAATAAATTAAAAGAGATTCCAAATCCATCTTATTTTAGTTACCTCTTATGAAAAAAGATTAAAAAAATAAATATTTTCTTTTAAAAGAAGTACA
This sequence comes from Tinospora cordifolia, assembly GCA_030144865.1. Lineage (NCBI taxonomy): Eukaryota > Viridiplantae > Streptophyta > Magnoliopsida > Ranunculales > Menispermaceae > Tinospora > Tinospora cordifolia. The sequence continues at coordinate 1,044 of JAJIYU010003785.1, forward strand.
AGAGGATCTAAACTGTACTTAGTTAATCGATGTGGAGGATCGGTGGGTGTTTCATTTGCAGTTGTCTGGGGGTCTGAGGTGTTGGGAGGAAAAGGAAGCCCTTCGAACTTTGTTAAGAGAATATGCATCGGAGGATAGAGAACCCAAAATAGTGTGGATTGAGGAGAGGTTCACAGAGTTCTCTTTTAAATCCTTTTTTTCTTATCTGTTGTCGGATCCTTTTGCTCAACCTTCTCCAAGTTTTTGGCTTGGGTGATGGTCAGGAAGAAGGTAAATACGAGAGATAGTGGATCATGTTTTTCTACATTGTCCGATAGCTTCCTTCGTTTGGGGAAAGTAGAGTGAGCAATTACTTTTCCCACCGGAGGTCCTGCAACAGGAGCAGCTAAGATGCATTTGCCCTTATTGGGAGGAGGTCAACAAGAGCCGAAGGGGTCATCGGGTGGTCGCTAGCCTAGCAGTGTTGTGGTGTTTATGGAAGGAGAGAAATGTTCAGATCTTTGACAACAAATTTTTTCCTCTTATCAAAATTTGGGAAAAGTCTCAGTCCCTTGCCTCTTTGGATTAGTAATCGTTCCCTTTCGAAGGGCTATTCTATGTTAGAATGGATGAGAGGATAGGGCAACATTTGTAAATGGTAGGGGCAAGGTGTTTTTTAGAAATTTTTTTCTTTTTTGGGACAGAGGTTTCCACTCTTTGTATTCGTTTTTTGACCTCAATATGAATAACATAACCCATTTCCAATTAAAAAAAAATTTGTACTTATTTAATGCAAGACATGTGCAACCTAGTCAACACTAAAAGATGACATAGAAACCTATAAAATGAAACCTCAACCCGTAAATCACTTTGCAAAAACCTAAAAAAATTACTATTTACCAAGAAAAAGGTGACGTGGATTTTTCCACACCGCTCCAGCTTGGAGCTCGTTCCCAGCAAAAACATCTAGCATTTCTTTCCTTCTAACCGACCATAAAGTTGCAAAGAAAACTGCTGCTCAATGTTCCTTCTAACCATGCTCTATGCTAACTAGAAGGGCGAAGGGTTGTGTTTGAGAGGCTCCAAAGGCACCCTAGTAACCATTGGAAAATGATTTGACCATCTCCTCCACACTTCTCTAGAAAAAGTACAACACAAAAATAATCGGTCAATGGACTCTACCTCTTACTTGCAAAGACAGCAACATAAGGAGACAAGTAAGAAGAACTAAATAAGACAATCTTCTTTGTAACATATCCCAAGAGTTAATTTGACCATGGGCAACACCACCTAACTGAGAAACTTAACTTTAGATGGGAATTGCTTCTTAAATGATCTTGTGAAAAAGGAAGTGAATGGAAATGGGATCATCAATTAACAAGACAAAAGGATTTGGTGAGAAAGAACCAAATCCAAGGCCAAATGATTTTGTCTCTCCCCTCATAGGACGTAACCTTCTAATACACTATGACAAGTTTCCCACTCCCTCTCCCTCCTAAGGGTGATCTTGCAGCCCAAAAGCAAATCCCACCCATCTGGGATACCTACACTAGGGTAAGGATTTTTTTTTAATTGCAAAAAAGGAGATTTTTTTTTTGAAAAGAGACAAGGATAATTTTTTTTTGAAATAGAAACAGATATAATATATTAAGAGAAAATAGGGGTTGGACGAGGTGTCCATCTACAGTAGAGGGTGAGAATCCCTTACAAAAAGCTTTGCAAAATTGAGGGCCAGCCCCTCATCCAATCTCCTAGGGAGTATCCGCCCTTCCATTTAGAATTACTCACCCAACAGGCAAAAAGGTACACTGCTTTACGTGATATACTAGTGCAATCTACTCTATTATCTCTGAAAATACATCTATTTCTAGCTTCCCAAACAGCTGACCATATGGCAAATCTAATAAGATTCCAAAACCGAGAGAGCTTTAGGGGAATAGATCCTAGGACTGAGAGAGTTAAGGGAGCGTCTGTCGGGGGGACCATGATAGGCAAAAGGGATCTCCATCTTTCCCAAACTTCTTTCAACATGCTACATCTCCAAAAAAGGTGTCCTACGTCCTCTTCAGCATTCCTGCAAAGACAGCACTAAGAAGGGTAAATATAATGGTTAGGCATTTTTTGCTGCATTTCAGAAGCGCAGTTTAATTTGCCTAAGATAATAAGCCAAATTAAGATTTTGGTTTTTGTAGGGATGAGATATTTCCATGTGGAAAGAAATCTGCTATTAGCTTCTGTGCCACTGTGATTATCCGTCTGGGCCATGAAAGCCTCATAACATGATTTAACTGAAAAGGTGCCCGTGCTATCCTGAATCCATCTCCAAGAATCTTCTGAGTCCCTAAACTGAATACTATCTAATATCTGAATTAGATCAATGAGGTCCTCAATTTCTTCATCTTTCAGAGGTCTCCTAAAGTCAAAGTTTCATCCTGTGTTTGTCCTCAATTTCTTCATCTTTCGGAGGTCTTCTGAGACAAGGATAATTATATTATATTAAAAACCAACGGCTATTACATAAGGGAATACAAAATATTATGCCATCTTAACATCCATTCACCAAGAGAATATCCCAACCCTAACTTAGAGGAAGAAACCCAAGTAGCAAACAAGAAAATTGATCTATCCTAAATGCCATTTACAAGGATATTTTTTTGCTGGAAAATACAAAGATTCCGGGCTTCCCAAACTACTACCCAGATTGCAAAATGGATCAAAAACCAGTAGTTTTTCACTAATACAAGGATGTGGGGAGGACAAGTAATCCTAGTAGAACAATCTGTGCATCGCACTCCTACAGGGAGGCTGTGCTGCCACGATGCCCAAACCTCTTTCAAAATTCTGTAATCCCAGAAAATGTGATCGGCATCATCCTCCGCGGCCCTGCACAAGCAACACTAGGAAGGGGACAAACATGAGTTAGGAAATTTTTTTTGAATCTGAACACCGCAATTTAATCTTTCTAACAGAATTAACCAAGCCAGGATTTTGTCGTCAATCACCTTAAGGTTGAGGACAACTCTTGCTTTTTCTGAATGTCCTCAAGTTCGTAGGTCTTACTCCACTCTTTTAATTCTTGTTTCAGACGCCTGAGTTTTTGCATAAACCTGTAGCCTGGCCACTTGATGTTAATAGGCTTGTTCCACCATTCCTTTAGCTTCTGCTTGAAATCTTTCCTCTCCAACCATGAGTGTTCAAATTTGAAGGGGGTAGGGCCCCAAGACACTGGGGTAGTATCCAGAAGCAGTGGCCAGTGATCTAAGGTGAGACGTTGGAGCGTATTGAGATTGCTTGCAGGGAAAATGGTGTCCCACATCGTATTTACAGAGAATCTGTCAATTCTTGACAGAGTAGTTAGCTCCCAGTTGTTCGTCCAAGTGAAATTAGAGTTCTGCAAGTCAATCTCTCTTAGCTACAGTTCATTGATGAGGTCGTCAAAATGTCGCATGGTCGACGAGGGGACTGTACAATGCAATTTTTCAAACGACTGTCTAACCGCATTGAAATCACCTCCTATGCACCAGGGACCAGTCAATAATGTCGATAAGGCCGCCAGCTCATCCCATAAGTCCTCCCGATCCTCCTTCAAACACAGCGCATACGCTAAGGTAAACCACCAATGGGAGTCTCCCATGTCCTGAAGACAAATGGAAAGGGAATATCTACCCGAGAACATGTCTATCACTTTAATCTGCCTGATATCCCATGCCACTAAAAGACCCCCTGTCGTTCCATTTGCGGGAAGAGCTCTCCAATTGACATATCGCTTACGCCAAACTTGGCTGATGAGGATTGTCTCAAACTCTGACCTTTTAGTGTCTTGAAGGGCAATAATGGTAGGGGTAGTAGCCATGATGGTACGTTTGACGAGGTAGCACTTGTCCCGGGAGCCACACCCTCTAATGTTCCAGGAAAGAATCCGCATTGATCTTAGAAGACCCTCCCGATGAGCTGCTCACTCTGATTCCTCAAGCTGGAATAATTGGATGTCAAATTCCTTTAAGAGCATTGCTACCCTTTTGGCCTCTTTCCTTCTGCATCTGCTCCCAGCTTGTGTTGTTGTTTCTATGCGACGAAACTGTGTCTTCCAAGTTACCGATTGGCCGCATTTCAGGGCTTGTTGGTTGGTTTCTTGCATCATTAGTGGGGGAAGGGAAATGGATAACAGAGCGTACCTTAGGCTTTCGATATCCCGAATCCGTGCTACCGGCTTCCTTGACTGGTTCTTCTTCGCGATGGCCTCGACGTTCCTATGGAGTTGCAGCCGACAGTGTTGTCAAAATGTCGTCAGAGTCTTCGGGACAAGTGTCTATGACTTTCTTTTTTCCTTTGTCCTTTAGCGACTGGTAAAGGATATCCATTTGTTGTTGGGGCGTGTCTGGTGTGGCCCAAGCCTGCAATACATTATCAGTGGGGGACCTTTTGCATTTTTCCTTGGGCTGGCTTCTCCGATACGTATGTCTAGTTGTGTTTGGGTTTCTGAGACAAGGCTGTCAGTATATGCACCTGACCCGTCCCCAATTTCGATCTCATTGTTTATCGGGTCAGGTTCAACTGCAACTCTATTAACCAAGTCATGCCCATCTCCTACCCGTTCTTCCTAGATCACCCTTGCCTGATAACCCGGTGGGCTGGCTAGTTCATCTAGGGATTCTTCCTGGGGTGAGCTATCCTGGGGGGTTGTCACGTTCGGGTTAGGCTTCAACTACTTCCTCATACGACTCCAAGCTACGTCCCTAGTGGGTCGGCGACAGTACGGTACTAGTCGATGAGTTTTGTCCTTTCTTCTCTCCTCCATTGTCGATCTTCGCGCCTCCACGACACCGCTGTCATCGGCACCGCAGTTGTGGCCGGCCGGGCCTCCCCCTCTGCAACTCTTGCTTTCTGCTTGTATTCCATCTCTCGAACTTCCTCCACTTCTCTACACCATTTTCGTTGCAGATCAAGAGTCTAAGCTCAGCCACTCCATCGTCATCATAGATCTCCATCTCGGTCGGCAGGAACCCTATGTCCCATCCCCTGACTTTGATGAAGGCAAGTTCCTTGGACCGCCTGGAGAGGGTTACTTCTGCTATGTTTTAACCTTCCACACTCCTCAGCTATTTGGGCAATGAAAGCCAGGCACCATTTTTCCGTTGGAATTCCTTTGATTCCTATCCAGCCATTCCTGCAAGTGAACTTTTGCTGCTCCCATAGCTCGAAATCATACCACTCTTCCACCTTGATCTCTGTCTTAAACTATGGCTAAGGCAGGCCCATGAGCTTTTTTGCTTCCTCTCCATTTTTTGGTTTGGATCAACACTCGAGCTGCATCAATGAATGTTAAGAGCAGGTCTCAGCCTAGTATCTGGGCCAGTTCCTGTTCCACCTCCTACCACGAATACATATATGACGTTCTGACGACCTTGGAGCGAGTATTTGGTTTCTGTACACATCGAGTCCCCTTATTTTGCGTCGTGTCGCTTATAAGCTTAGTCATCTCTGTCCCACGTCGTTCCAAGGGAACTACATTGACAGATTCCTGTTCCCTTAGTGCTATCTCTTGCCTAGTGTGGGACCTCGTCTTCATCTTCCATTGTTGATTCAGAAAACCCTTGGAGATGCTTTCTACAACTTGTGAAAAGTGCTTCCACGTATCCAGCTCGAAGTCCTCCGGTATAAATATATGTTTGGATGACCCTCTTGACAGTTTGGTAACCTTCATAAAGTTACCTCTCCTGTTGACATATGTTTCAATAAATATAGAGTAATTACCCCTCCCCCCCCCCCCTTCCTAATTTTTTTTAAAACTCCGTTTCTAGGTTCATTCAAAGCTAAACGGACTACGTAACTCAGCCATTCAATGTCGCTTATCGATACTGATATTTCGTAAATTGTTGACCGAGTCATTTCCTATAGGATGACTATATCTCCTTGGCTTAAGACCTCGCGATGGAACGTTTTGTATCTGGAATTAAAGGTACGTAGTTTCCCCAGGTGTTGACCATTACTTCGCAGTTTCCCCAGTTGGCCACACCTCGTTTCATACTGTCGTGTCCTCTTCCTCCTTACTTCCGTCCATTCTTGATCGTCCCATCTAGTGACTGGTATCTGGAGGTTTCCGGTAAGGGCTCGTCGGTAGTCCCATTCGAAATCCCCGTACTCGCGGCGAGAGTGCTCCACACGTCGAAAGTGCTCCATTCTTTTACAAAAAAGGAGAATTATGAAGAAGGAATGACAATAAAGGTCATAGCACCCACAAGAGGTTTAGAGGGGTAGTTCCACTTTGAGCATCTTCCCAAAAACGAATAAGGTTACCACCATCCACCCTAAAATTTGACCAATGAACTAGAATAAATAGAGTAGATGAGTTTCCAAGGGCTTCTAAACATCAAAAGAGGTGCAAGCTTTCAATTATTCGGAAGCCCATGAAGGCTTGTCAGAACTCTTCCCCAATGTCACTTGCCCACTACAGCCTTGTTGTCATTAGAAATGTTGTTGGCCTGAAGGTCCCCAGAGCCATTTTTATGTTCATAATTTCCCACACCACCAAGTGGCTAGAGTGGCCACTATCATCATTACCCCACAAAAAATCTTGCATAAGTCTCCTAGACACTTTGATGAGAGTAATGCAACCACCCTACTCCAGCCTACTCCAATCTACTCCAACCTCGAAAACTAACAAATAATAGATTGGGAGAGCGTCAAAGATAGTTTTTGATGACAGTAGCAAAACCACCCATACATGAGAAACTCCCTTTGCAACCATCAAGTCTCCTAGACACTTTACAAACAATGGGTCCCAAATCAACTATGTTACCAATACCACCAAGAGGCATACCCAAGTACTTCAATGTCATTGCCCAAGAGTGCAACGCAAACTACAACCATAAGATCAAGTCATTCGTGGTGAACTAAAACCCTAGCAATTTGCCACTTCAATTTATTGATGAGCATACCCAAAAGTCAGCATGAGCAATCAACAACCTGTAAAACATTATGAAAACAATCTTCTTGACTGTCAAAGAATAATAAGGTGTCATCTTTAAATTGCAAATGACCGACTTCCACCATGTCTCTTCCAACCACAAAACCCACAAGGCTCAAGCAAGCGACTCTTCATGGCCTTGTTAAACATGCACCCTAAGCTCATCAACAAAGAGAGTAAACCAAAAAGGGGACAATGAGTCTCCTTGTCTTAACCTCCTCTCACACCAAATTTTTCCCTTAGGATTCCCATTGATGAAAATCAAGTAAGAGATTGAAGAAAGCACCCAATAATCCATTTCCTCTATCTTGACCCGAACCCCTTCCTTGACAGCACAAAATCAAGAAACCACCAATTAACCATCTAGGAGGCTTCCACAAAATAAAGTTTGATGACCACCCCCTTCTTTTCCCGAACTCAATAATTCGCCACAAGCTTGTTGGTCACCCCTTTCCTTGTGTATGTTTGCCAACACCTTCTACATGATCATATTATGGCAAGAGCCCAAGCTATTCAGACAAAATTCCAAAAGTCCTCCTAAAAGCTGGCTTTTTAGGGTGAGACAAATATATGTTTCACTTGTTCAATCATTTATGTAATACCCTAGGAAATTCTACAAATTTTAGAATAAAATATTGATAAAATAATACATTAATAAAATAATTAATATAACTTTTAGTGATTATGCATAATTAAAGTGAACATCTCAGAGTGAGTATAAACGCGAAAGGCTAAAGAAAAGACGATGTAGAGCAGACGATCGGGAAGAACTGGAGAGCAAACGAACGGGGAGAACTGGAGAGCAGAAGCACGGAAGAGAAAAACGACATGGCAAGATGGTGAACAAGGATGCACAGACAAAGGAAGGAACGATTCGGACAAAATAGTTATCTCGGGACAAGGAACCTATGAAGAACACAGGCATGACGATGCACGTGGAAGAAGAGGGAGGAAGGAACAAGAAGCTGGAAAAGGAGTGGATAGAGAACAGAAAAGGAAGGAAGAGGAGAGGAGATATAATGGGGGAGATGGAAGAAGATACAAGTCCAGTAAAGGCGCATGGGCAACGAAGTCTAAAAGCATGACATGGAAGGACAAACTCATGCAGGAAGAAAATGAGGAAGAGTCGGATGGCTGGATCCTAGTCAAAAAAAAGGAGAGGAGCAAATTACAAAAATGACAAAAAGGATATGAAGGAGATGAGACCAACTATTCAAGAGAAGATAAAAAGACGTACAGTAGTAAAGGAGAGTCAAAGGAGTAAATGCCAAATCCAGAGTTTCAAGAAGGGTGAGTGGAAATATGTGACATTCAATACGAGATACAAACAGTTCTCGTTATGGTCATCAAGAGACAGCAACGAGATCATCATACAGGAACTGACTAGGGCCCAACAGTACCAGATTGTAGTAACTAAGGAAACCTTAAGGTGGTTTAAGAAGGTGCTCGGGAGGGTGAACGAGAACAGAGAAGGAAGAAGAAACACGAAAATCTACTGGACCAAGGGCTACACTATACTCATGGAGATCCTGGCAAATGACAATGGAAGATACATAAAGCTGACAAAAATGATCAGAGGACAAAGACAGAGCATAGTCATTCCAGACGAGACCAGAACAGAAGCGTGGAGGAATCTGTGGAATGCCATGGACGTGGTAGTTCAGGAGGAGGTGAAGTGACAAAGCAGGGAGGTGACGAAAGGAAGAGAGACACAAAAGATGGCTCACAGCAAGCGAATCGGGGAGGAAAGAGGACATGATCAAAAAGAAGTGTGGACAAGAAATCGAGAGGGACAACGGAGGCTGAAGAGAGTGCAGGAAGAAAAGAGAAGATCGCAAAAGATCGAAGAAAAGTTCACTTGGTCAGAAGAGGTCACGAAGTTTTTGATAATAAGAACATCAGACGAAACTCCATGGCGAACGATAGAAAATTGATACGTCAGATACTGAAGTGGGAGATTCCGATTCATCGGCTAGACACAGCTAGAGGGATCATATTCTGTCACGAAAAGGAGGACATTAAAACAATAAGGAAGGCGAAGTATCAGACTCGCATAGGTGGCTTTTACTTCGAGGAATGGAATAAAGACCTGATGGCTCTGGGTGGACAAGTTGCATGCAGGAACTCCTGGATGGGGGTAGAAGGGATTCGTCTGCAAGACTGGAACATGAAGACCTTCAAGAAAATCAGGAAGGCATGCGGGGGGCTGCTGGAAATTGCAAACATCACAAAAACTAGAGCATCCATGGAGGTGGCAATACTAAGACTAAGAGGACATGATTCTGGGTTCCTGCCGAAGGATTTTGATATCTACGATGAAATAGGAGTGCAGGAATTAAGATTAATGGAGATAGAGAGGAACTGGGGTCTTGAGATCAAGGAGCTTCGTCTTCAGATTCTGGAAAATTTTGCCAAAAATCACATAGACGAGATTACAGAAGCCGGCGACTGGAGGACGGGAGGTGACCGGAGCTCAGAAATCGAGGTGCTGAATTCTGACGAGGAAGGTGTAGAACCTAGGACCGAGGGCGGCGTAGCTTCAGAAGCTGACAGGACGTCAGGCGGCTGGACACATGGCGTCCACAGAGTAACGAGGCAGAGATTTTTGAATCCTGAAGACAGGATGAAAGGAAGAACGGAGAAGAGAATGATCGACGAAGAGGAAGTGGGCCTTAGCAAGTGGGATGGTTGTGCCAGATGGGCCAAATCAAGTCGGGAAAGAGCCTAGAAGAAGGGGATGCAAAACCGGGCCAATTTCGACCAAGGCCCGAAGTCGATAAATGTTGCGGGGCCCATGGAATTAAGAAGTGAGAAAGACAGGCTCAAAAGAGGGCCCGAGTGGACAACGGAGGCGACCACTTATAAAAGATTGGACCGCGCCGACCTGAAAGTCTATAGGAGGAATAAGATTCAGCAAAGGAAGAGGTTCGGGGCCCAAGCTTGGTGGGAGCTACAGGCGGAGGAGAGCGACTCGGAAGACACGCTGGAGACCAAAGACCAAAAATTCTTCATGCAGACAGACTCCGAAAAGGTGGAAGAAACACAACAAGGAGAGGAGAAGTCCTTAGTAGAGGAGCAACAATTCTCAGAAGAAGATGAAGAGCGTCACCAGGTATGTAACCCTTTCTATGCCCCCACCCTCTCTCTTTACAATAGCGGAACTGATAACTCTGAACCAGACGGGAATCTTGGGGGGAAAAGGGAACACAGATTCAAGGAAAAAGAGGCCCCGAGAGGGTGGCCGAAAATCAACTGCAATACAGAAGGGGAAGACCAAATGATGAGACGAGACGAGGCAAGCAGGAGAGAACAGCAGCTACAAGACAGGGAGATTGAACGAGTTCAGAGGTTTCTGGACTCGTTGAACTCTCAGCTTGTAGAGGTTCAGTAAGGCAGAGGTCCTCAGGGTTTAGTGCTTGTCCATGAAGATCTTTAGCTAGAATATCAGAGGCTACGGCTCTCCAAGAAAGCATCTTCTGATAAGGAAGACGATCACTGCAGCCAAAGCAGACTTGATCACGATTCAAGAGACAAAGAAACACACCATAACAGAGGAGTTGGTGGCAGATATTTGGAAACGCAGGTATGCGAGGTGGGTGAACAAACCAGCAATGGATCAGCTGGAGGAATTCTCATTATGTGGGATACCAGAATGTTCTCAGTTCACGAGAAGTTGGAAGGAATGCATTCTTTGACTATCCAGTTTAAGGGAGAAGCCGGAAAATTCAAGTGGTGCATGGCGGTTTATGGTCCATGTGACAAAGAAGGAAAGGAAGAGTGTCTCATCGAGCTGGCTGCTATCTCAGCTATGATTCAAGGGCCCTGGTGTACTGGGGGGGATTTCAACATGATAAGGCAGGCGGAGGAAAAAAGAGGAAGCACAAGATATACGCTCAGTATGGATCCGTTTGACAACTGGATCCATGACATGAATTTGCAGGAACCAGTTCTGAAGAATCTGAAGTATACATGGAGCAATGGAAGATCGAGCCCTGTCATGTCCAAGATTGATAGATTCCTGTACAATGATGAATGGGGGACCCTATTTAACCAACAAAGAGTATGGGGATTACAGAGAACAACATCGGATCACTGGCCAATAGTGCTGGACACTGAAGAAGTCAAATGGGGGCCATCTGCTTTCAAATTCGAGAACTCTTGGCTAAATCAGAAAGATTTCCAAGAACTGATACAAAAGGAATGGAATGCAGATAGGAGCACGGGATGGGCAGGATACAAAATGATGATGAAATTGAAGAACCTGAAAGAATTTCTGCGCTCATGGAATAAAGGTAAGGAGACAGAGGAAATATCCAGGAAGAATGACCTAATGGAAGCTTTGAGGAAAACTGACAGGAGGTTAGAGAATGAAGATGGTGAGGATATCATGGAGGAAAGGAAAAAGATTTTAGAGGAGATTTACTAAGTTGAATACAAATTAGAAAGGAAAAACAGACAGAGGGCTAAAATAAAGTGGGCCAAAGAGGGGGATGTCTACTCAAGATACTTCCACAGGATCTTGTCCCTAAGGAAAGCAAGGGCCACCATCAGCAGATTGGAGGATAAGGAAGGCAAGCTGCTGGAAAAAGGAGAGGAGATTCAAAGTACTATCTTAGAATACTTTGAAAACAAGTTCGAGGAAAATTCTGACAAGAAGTGGGGTATAGAAGGATTACAATGGCAAACAATAACAGAAGAAGATCAAAGGTGGTTGGAAAGAGAATTTGAAGAAGAAGAAATAAGGAATGCAGTGTTCAGCTGCGATGGAAACAAGGCCCCGGGGCTGGATGGTTTTACAATGGCTTTCTTCCAAAAGAATTGGGACACGGTGAAGCAAGATGTGATTAATTGTCTCCAAGATTTTCATAGAGACGACATTATTAATAGGAAGGTGAATGAGACTTACATGTCTTATTCCAAAGAAGCACAATGCCATGAGAGACGAGGACTTTAGGCCAATAAGCCTCATCACAAGCATATACAAGATCATAGCCAAGACTCTTGCCAATCGATTGAGAGGGGTTCTTCACAAAACAGTTTGTGAAAATCAGATGCCTTTTGTTCAAAATAGGCAAATTATAGATGCAATAATGATAGCCAATGAAGTAGTAGAAGACTATAGAAGTAGTGGCAAGGAAAGATTTGTAATGAAGGTGGACTTTGCTAAGGCATACGATTCCGTTAGATCGTTTCTTAGACTTTGTCCTTAAAAGGAAAGGCTTTGGCGAAAAATGGAGAGGATGGATCCAAGGATGTCTAAAAACAGTGAATTACTCAGTATTTATAAATGGGAGACCTAGGGGAAAGTTCAATGGGTATAGAGGTCTTAGACAAGGAGACCCCTTATCGCCTTTCCTTTATACCTTAGAAGCAAATACAATGTCTAGAATTATGATCAAAGCAGTGGACAGTGAAAGATTGGAAGGCATGAGAGTGGGAAAAGACAGTTTCCAGATCACCCATCTACTGTTTGCGGACGATTGCATCATATTTATGAAGAATAATGAGGAAGAAGTCAATATGGTCAAGGATGCTTTATGCACTTTCAGCTTAGTTTCAGGTCTGAAAATTAATGGAAAGAAGAGTCAAATTTTAGGCATAAATATGGACAAGGAGGTAGTGGAAAGGGAAGCCCAAATTTTAGAGGTCTCAGTTGGAGAATGGCCCATACACTATTTGGGAGTTCCTCTAGGGGGAAACCCAAACAGAATTGAATTCTGGAACAGTATGATCCAAAAAATCAAGAATAGGGCTGCCGGTTGGAAGAGAAGTATCCCATCAAGAGGAGGAAGATTGCTTCTGTTGAAATCAGTTCTAGAGGTCATTCCTACCTACTTCCTATCTGTTTTTAAGATGCCAAAAACAGTAGCTAAAACCATTGAAAGTCACATGAGATCATTCCTTTGGAAGGAGGATGAAGACAAGCGTCAAAATCTAGTGAGATGGGAGCAAGTTTATAAAGAAATTCAGCAAGGGGGTTTAGGAGTGGGCGGCATGATAAAAAGTAACATAGCTTTGAGGGGGAAATGGGTATGGAGAATGTATAAAAATCCGGAAGATATGTGGGCTAGAGTCATAAAGAGCATCCATGGGTCAAGAATGTACGGGAAGGAAGCTGGATTAAATAAAAAGAGCAGCCACAGGTTCCCGTGGAAGGACATTTTCAGCCTTTATGAGAAAGTAAAGGAAAACATTGTATGGAAAATAAGAAAAGGGGATAAAGTTATTTTTTGGAGGGAAAGATGGTTTGGCTCCGAAATTCTAAAAGAAAAGTTCCCAAATACTTTTAGATTGTCGGACATGAAGGAAGGCCCTATAGCAAATTTCAGATCTAGCAGTGAGGTAGGAAACAGGCGAGTGTGGGGGGGGGAATCTTCACATCAATAAGAACATAGGGGAGGGCAGCTTGCAAGAAATAAGCTGTTTATTGGAGATGCTGCAGAATTTTCAGCAAGGGGATGATAACGGCGAGGATCGGCCTCTATGGATAGGAGAAGGATCCAAGAACTTCACTGTCAGCTCTTTTAGGACTCATTTGGGTGAGGGGAGATCAAACCAAAATGGAGTGCCAGTGGAATTCATTTGGAAGGCTAAGATTCCCAAAAAAGCAAAAATGCTAGCTTGGCTCATAAGTCTTAATAGGCTTAATACAGTAGAAAATATTCAGAAAAAAAACATGTTGCATACATTCTTAATCCTTCCATTGTCTTCTTTGCAGGGATAATTCGGAGTTAAGCTCCCACATTTTTGGCCCGTGTCAGTTAATTCAAAATCTGTGGAGTAGATGGGCACATATTTTTGAAGGTTTTGTTTCTCCCATGAATGATGATATATTCAAGATCCCGGACAGCATAGTAGTAAGAAGAATTCAACAGTATTGGAAGATCATCATTTGTGCAGTTTGGTACATGGTTTGGGAAGAAAGGAATAGAAGACTTTTTTTGGATAGACATAGATCGGAGATGGCGATTTGGGAGCAGTCTAATGTCCTTTTTGCGTCTTGGGTGTCTTGTAATAAATTAGGCAAAAGGTTATACCTTTGGGGAGTGGCTATGTCAAGGAGAAAAAATCTTGCATAGTTTGTACTTTTGATGTTTTCGAGCTCTGACATCTCATCAGGCTCTTAATTATTATCAATATATTAGTTTCTTTTCAAAAAAAAAACGCGAAAGGCTGGAGAAAGCAAGAAGGACGACCAAACGACTGCACACGACGACTGGTGGATACAAGACCGACAAGAGCACAATTGCAAAACCAACACACAAGAAGAAATCAAATATTTGCCACGGAAACGAGGAAGGAGGCACACATTGGGAGACATGGACACAGGGTTGACCAAAGTAAATATGCACAACAGTGCAGCAGGATGAATAACGAGCATCCCTACGTGGACAAAGAAACATGGAAGAATATTCTTCTTACGAATAAGACAATAAAGGATGAAGAGGAATGGACGTTGGTTCAACGAAGCCAAGAGACAACAAATATAAACCAAAGCACCAACTTGTAAAGTAGGTTACCAGTTACCGAAAGAAGCAATTAATTTCCCCCAGCATCGGTCAGCATAGTCAATACAAGGTGGTGAAGACAACAAATGGAGAATGGGAGTATGTGTCATTTTCAACGAGATATAAATTTTTCTCGTTTTGTCACTCGAGAGACTACAAGGAGATAATATTACAAGAAGTTACACATAGTCGCCATTTCCAAATAGTCGTGATGGAGGAGGTGATAAAATGGGTGAAAGGAAAAGTTGTTCAGGTACTAAATGGAGGTGAAAATACTCAAACAACCAGAGTGTTCAAGTGTGTAGGCTACGACTTAACCATGGAGGTCTTAGTGAATGAGAGGCGAAGATTCATCAAATTGACGAAGATGATCCAAGGTCATCACAACAGCATCGTCATCCTAGAAGAAAAGACGAAAGAAGCTTGGAGGAATCTCTGGTAGGCGTTAGATATAGTTGTAAAAGAAGTGGCGGACAGGCAAATAAATGAGGCAAATAGTGACCGATTGCAAGCGCAACACCAGGAAGGGAAGGAGGACTAGACGATGCACGACAAAAGGGGAAGTAGGAATAGGGGATGACGGCGACATGAGGAGGAAGGGGGGAGACGACTAAGGAGGAACTATGATGCAGTAATCGGAAGGCAAGTGGAGGAGCACGAAGGGAGTCAAAACAATACTCCAACGTAGTTCCTTATCATCAGGATGACTGACAAAACGCCTTGGAAAGTCATAGAACACTTAGTTAGGCACTTGTTGAAAAAGGGGATCCATATCCGAAGACTAGATGTGGCCACATGCATGATATACTGCCAGGACGAAGCAGACATCATAATCCTAGAAGCGAAAAAGTACCAAACGCTTCTTGGTGGCTTCTACATAGAAGAATGGTCGGAGGAACTTCGTGCAATAGGAGCAAATGTGGCTTGTCGAAATAGTTGGATAAGGGTTGAAAGAATAACACCAACGAACTGGAATATCTCCACATTGGGAAAGATCGGGGAGGCGTGTGGTGGTCTACTAGATATTGCGAAAATCACCTCTTCAATGGAGATGGCTTCTTTACGACTAAGAGGACACAATTCAGAATTTTTGCCGAAAGAATTTGATATTTATGATGATAATGGTGTTCAGGAACTACACCTAATTGAAGTCAAGAGGAACTGGGGGATGGAAATCAAAGAGCTCCGGCTCCAACTGTTGGAGCAATTTACTGACAACCACCGGTTACGACTGACGCATGTTGATCGATGGATGTTCAGTAACCGACGCAGTGTAGAAGTTGAAATCAAAAGCAGTGATGATGATGGAGTGGATTCCGAGGAGGAGGAGGAACAGGTGAGGATGCAAGACTTCAATTCAGGCGGCGCTACAGGGAAGTTGGTCCGGGGAGCAATGATGAGCGTCCAACGGACACTGACCAGACAGCGAAGCAGAGTGGCAGTCACGTCACCATAAATGAACGCAATCATGTTCATTTAAATAGAGTCGGAGTAAATCGCATCATGGCTAGCGGGAAAACAGTAGAGGGTTCGAGCCACGATGACTAGATCCACATACCACCCAAAACACAAATGGTGGGGCCCAGTTCGCGCAGCCCACGTGAAATGGCAAGTCTGGATGGGCCCACAAATGAGTTAAACGTCGTGGTTAGGCCCAACAAAGGAACACGAGCTTGAGCAAACTTAGGTCCACGGGTGGCTCTGGACATATCTATCCTTCGAGTATATCGACAGGCCAAGGCTGGACATGAACGAGAAAACTCAGGGATCTTGGCCCAATGGGAAGCCCAGATGGAGGAGATTGCATCAGATTCGAATACAGACTCCGACTATCAAGAGCACTGGAACTAGACCGAGTCGGAACAAGTTCCAGATACCCCTCACATCAGCCTAGCATCTATTGATATAGAGACAGGCTCAATAAACGGAACTGAGTAACATTTGCATTACGAGCAAAATCAAGTGTGCATTCTTCACTTGGACTTTTCTCCCTCCAATTCTTTAGGTGGCTCGAAGGCATATCGATCGAGCTACATCCCAGCCACAAAAAGAGGAGTCAAAACAAAGGAACGTTGCAACGAGAGGCAATCTCAGTCCAAACGATTGACTTCTGGGAAGGGGAGGAGAAGATCATTGGTGGGTACGATAAAACTACCTCCTTGAGGGCAAATCAGGAAGCAAAATATAAAAGAGTCAGAGACTTCCTGACATCTACAACGAACAACTGATTGTCGTTCAGTAGGAGGAAGCAATGGATAGTACGGTTCTCATGAAGATTCTCAGTTGGAATATTCGGGGATGTGGTTCAAAAGAGAAACGAGGGCTATTAGGAGATCTCTAGTTGTTGCAAAAGCAGATTCGATTACTCTCCAAGAGACCAAAAAGGTTGTAGTTGACCTAGATTTGGTCACTGATCTTTGGAAAAAGAGGTTCGTTGAGTGGGTGGTGCTTCTGGCTAAGGGCACGGCAGGGGGAATAGTTATCATGTGGGACACTCGAACCATGGCAATAGAGGAAAAATGGGAAGGCTCTTATTCTCTTACCATCAAAATTAATGGCAGGGACAAAGATGTCTAGTGGTTCATAGCGGTTTACGGACCGTGTGATGATAAGGGTTGGGAGGATTGCCTCCATGAGCTAGCAGTTGTATCCTCATACGTTCAGGGTCCATTGTGCATAGGCGGTGATTTTAACATGATCTGAAATATGGGTGAGAAGAAAAATAACAGACACACTAAGAGCATAATGAGGAAATTCGATGATTGGATTCAGGATATGCAGCTATATGAGCCAGAACTCAAGAACATGTAATACACTTGGAGCAACGACAGAATCTCACTGATAATGTCCAAGCTGGACAGATTCATTTGCAACAAACAATGGGTTGAAAGGTTCAATTATCAGAGAGTTTGGGGTCTGCAGAGGATAACTTCGGACCACTGGCCGATCATACTAAATACAGAGAGGACCAAGTGGGCTCCAACGCCCTTTCAGTTTGGGAATGCCTGGCTTTAACAGCCACGAATAAAGGAGATGATCCAGAAAGAATGGGAGTCGGATACCAATCAAGGTTGGACAGGACACAAAATAATGCTGAAGCTCCAAAACCTAAAAGGAAAGCTAAAGCAATGGAGGATTGGCTAGGCAGCAGGGGAAGATACTAGGAAAAGAGATCTACTGGACAAACTAACAATTCTGGATAGAAATTTAGAGACAGAAGATGCCTCAACTCCATGGGAGGACAGGTGGCAACTAATAGAGGAAATTCGGGCTCTGGACCGCAAGCAAGAACGAAAATGTAGACAATGGGCCAAGATAAAGTGGGCCAAAGAAGGCGATGTCAACACCAAATTTTTTTCACAAAGTGCTGTCTCTCAAAAAATCCAGAGCTACCATTACAAAATTAGAGGATAGAGAAGGGAATCTGGTAGAAGAAATGGAGGGCATCCAAAACGTGATCACGACATATTTTGATGACCTATTTAAAGAGACATCTTGTCCGGCATGGGGAGTGGAGGGACTTCAGTGGAGGCGGATATCAAAAAAAGAGAGGCGTTGGCTGGAACGAGACTTTGCAGAGGAAGAAATAAAAGACGCAGTCTTCAACTGTGATGGTAACAATGCTCCTGGTCCAGATGGGTTCACCATGGTGTTCTTCTAACATGAATGGGAAATAGTCAAAACAAGACATTATTGAATGCTTGAAAGAGTTCCACAGTGATGCAGTGGTTAACAAGAAGGTAAATGAGACCTATATCTGTCTCATTCTGACGAAAATTAACTCTATGAGGGTGGAGGATTTCCGACCAATTAGTCTCACCATGAGCTTATATAAGATAATAGCAAAGACATTAGCAAATAGGCTAAGGGTGGTACTGTCCACTACAATAAGTGAGCATCAGCTTGCTTTTGTCAAGGGAAGGCAAATAACGGATGCAATTTTGATAGCTAACGAAGTTGTAGAGGATTATAGATTCCACGGTAAAGAAGGTTTACTACTGAAAGTGGATTTTGCCAAAGCTTACGACTCGGTAAGATGGAATTTTTTGGATTTTGTGCTTCAACAAAAAAGGTTTTGGGGATAGATAGCACAGGTGGACGCAAGCATGTCTACAAATAGCCAACTATTCAATTTTCATCAATGGAAGACCGAGGAGAAAGATAAATGGACAAAGAGGACTTTGACAGAGAGGCCTTCTGTCCCCGTTCCTGTACAACATAGTTGCTGATACCCTTACCCGTATTCTTGAGAAAGTTGTTCATGAAGGAAAGATGCAAGGTTTGCAAATGGGTAGAGACAAGATTCAACTTACTTACCTTCTTTTCGCTGATGATTGCTTAATATTTATGCAAAACAACCAAGAAGAACTAAAGATCATAAGCATTCACTGCACACCTTTTGCTTTCTAACGAGGCTGAAGTGAAGTGCCAAAAGCCAATTGTTGGCTATTAGTACCCATAAGGAGGAAGTGAATAAAATAGCTGATGATATGAAGGTGGCTCCGGTGAATGGCCGTTGATGTACTTGGGAATGCCATTGGGTGGTCATCCATTTAAAACAGATTTCTGGGATCCAATCATCCAAACTATCCAATGGCGAACTGCTGGATGGAAAATGAGTTATTTATCTAGGGCAGGTAGACTGCTACTTCTAAAAACCGTTCTAGAAGCACTACCAACATATTACATGTCAATCTTCAGACTGCCGAAGAAAGTGGTCGTCATGATGGAAAGACATGCAAGATTTCCTATGGAAACATGAGGATACTAAGACGGGCCAACATATGGTGTAATGGGCACAGGTTTGCAAAACAGCCCAAAATGGAGGCCTGGTTATAGGGGGAATTGTTAGGGAGGAATGTGACATTAAGGAAAAAATGGCTATGGATATGGACAAACCGGGTTCACTGTGGGCTAAGATAGTTCGGAGTATACATGGATCAAAAGTTTTTTGGGAGAGAAGCTGGCTTGAATAAAAAGTGTAGCTACAGATCTCCTTGGAAAGATACATACAACTTATATGATGAGATTCGACCTCACATAAGATGGAAGATCGAAAAAGGAGATACTGTTGGTTTTTGGGACGACGTATGTTGTGGACAGGAGAAGCTGAAGGATACCTTCCCTAATATATATGGTCTGTCAATGAAACATGAAGCCCCGATCTCCGACTTTAAAATATGTAAGACTGAAGGGGATTGCGTACAATGAGGCTAGAATTTGCACCTGTATAGAAATGTAGGGAAGGAACATATGGAAGAGTTAAATGAACTACTCACCAGATTGCACGGGTTCTACCTCCAAGAGACAAAGGATGAGGACAGACCAGTTTGGCATGGAGGGGCCCGCACAACATTCTCAGTGCAATTTGCTATGGAGAAATTGACAGCCCAACAGAGAGAGCAGACAATCATTCCAACAAACTTCATATGAAAGACCAAAGACCCTTTAAAAGCAAGGATTCTAGCGTGGTTAATTAGTCTTAACAAGCTAAAGACCACAAAAAATCCCCAAAAGTGACTCCCCACTTATGTGCTAAATTTGTCTATATATACAATGTGCAGGAATAGTGCGGAGACTACCAAGCATCTGTTCAGTGCGTGCAAGGTCACGATGGGGATCTAACAACAGTGGAACCAACAGAGTAGGAGTATCTATCTGTCCTCTAAAGAAGCCATGTTTCCGTTCCCGGAAGACACAAAAACGGTCAAAGTTCCTCAATACTGGAAGGTGATTTTGCTAGCAGTTTGGTATGCTTTTTTGGGAGGAGAGAAATAATAGACTGTTTTTGGGAAAGGAGATGTCAGAGAGGATGCCATGGGAAAGGTCCAATATTTTGTTCGCTACATCGATCTCAAATTCTAAATTAGGAAGGGAATATACTTTTGGAGATTGGCTTTATAAGGGGAGGAATATTTTACAATCTTTTATAATATGTAACTAAGTCTGAATACTTCATTCGACATTTTGTTCTATCTTTATTTATAAATATAGTTTCCGTTCTAAAAAAAAAAGTAATTAGAGGTTAGAATGACTAAATGGTCTAAATTAATAATATGTAGAAAAAATTAACATAAGCACAAAAAAATGAAAAAAATAATAATTTTGAGATATAACATGAAATAAATGATAAAAAAAATATTTATTATATAAAAAATGTTTATCACTTTAGATTTTGAGATGGTAAATGAAATAAATCAATTCACATTCCACAAAGGTTGACAATTAGTAAATTAGAAGGAATTAAAGGAATAAGCTATTTTTGGGCAATGAACAAATTAATTAACAAATATTAAAATTGAAACTTAAAGTATGAAAATTACTAAAAAAATTGAATGAAAAGAAAAGTAATAAAAGAAGATGAAATCAACATCATTAAAATAATATTTAAACATTTTGAAGATATGATCTAAAATTTCATGCACTAATAAAAGGAAGAAAAAATTCTAAAAAATAATATATGACCAAAGTGGGAGAATGAATACAAAACTTTAAAGCCCAAGTATAGACCATGGAATTGCAATCATAAGCATGATGTATACCTCAAATACATCTACAACTGAGTCATTTCCAGTAGATGAAGAAAATTCAAAGTTGAGTACAATGCAAAGGAAAAGTGCATTAGGAAGAGTGGGGGGAATAATAGCATGGGTGCCAGTGCAAAAGATACAAGATGCATCATTAGTTTACCATTTCCAGAACACAAACAATCAGTTCATATCTTAGTACGAAAAACACACAAAAAGAATAAATAAAAAAAAAACCCCATAATAAAAAGTTCCTACCTTATAATAATTTCCAATAGACATTAGGAACAAACATTTTCTCATTTTTGGGAAGTGATTAAAAGTTAAAACAATAAAAAATGTAGAAGATATCACTTCTCCAAAATCACTATAGTACATGAGAAAATAGAAACATCAGGAATACACACAAATCTTACATATTGGAAGTCAAAAATACAGAGCCAAAAAAAAAAAAAAAAAAAAAAAAAAAAAGCAAGAAAGAAAAAGAGAAAAAAAAAAAAAATAAAACACAACAGGAAATAGACTAAAAGTGACGGTTGAATTCACCCATGATGTTTTTACCCACAAAAGGCAAGGCAATTAATTGGAGTTCTGTTGAAACCATACAACTATTTCCTGGAGGATTATAATACTAGAATCTTGAACAAGTGATAAGAGAATGAATGGTTGAATTCACCCATGAAAACGAAAAAAAAAATTAAAAATAAAAAGAAGCTTTACCAAAATATTATAGCTGGTGTAGCTGGGCAAACTTTTGATGGATGTGTGCAATCACCATAGACAAATTCAACAGAACCAACATCTAACTTCATAAAATCACACATGTTGCTCCCAGGATCGTTAACAGCTAAAGATTGATATCCTAGAGCCTCCCATTTAGAGAACTTCTTCTCCTCTGCCTTCTTCCTTGCAGCTTCAATTCTAGAATGTTTTTCTTCAGATAAATTTGTTCTTAGCCCCAGCTCTGGAGTTGAATTGATATTTGACTGTGACATCTCTTTAAGTTTTTCAACCCAAGAAACATATGAAGCCTCATCAATTCCAGCATCAAAAGTATTAGATGCAGAACTATCTTCCAAGGAAAAATCCTCTCCCCTTAACAAATTAATTGAATTAATCTCAAACTTCCTATCATCCTTGTCTGATTGTGCATGGCGCATTTTTATTACATTTTCAGCCACAGCATTCACCTCTGTCATATTTAATTCACTGGAATTTTCATTACTGACATGAGAGGGATCAAACATGTGCAACCCAAAAATGATAGATCTCAAATCACTAGAAGTAGCGTCTGTTCCATCATTGTTCTGGTCAATTTCATTCCTACCAACCACATTTTGGCTGAGTCGCAACTTTTGCTCTGCTCTTCGCATGATTACCTGCAATAGAAATCACCAGAGAAGAAAAAAAAAATCGAAACACTTTTTTTTTTTGAAAAGAAACTTATATATTTAAAAAAAGAGCCTGATGAGGTATCAGAGCTCGAGAAACTTATATATTTAAAAATCGAAACACTTCAAATCCCATTATTTTGACTTGTCACATCAAAGGCAGGCCTATAGATTCTCTCACCTCTTCCACTGTCCGACCTGTCACAAGGTTGATGGACATCACATGGTTCATTTGACCAATTCGATGAGCACGTTGCAGAGCCTGTTTGTCCACCTGGGGATTCCAGTCTTGCTCATAAAATATAACCTACAAAACAAATAAGACAATACCATTAGGCAATAAAGCACAAAACACATCACCATGCAAAGTGTCGATGCCACTACAAATTAATACCAACCAGTTATTAACTTTGAATCAAAGAAAATTTGATCAAACATTTGGAAAATATGAAATATAATTTAACACTTTAACTAAAATATGATGATGATTCAAAGTATTCAATGAAATTGCAAGATCTTGAAATCTAAATATTAACTTTGCTATTTAATCAACTGCATAACATACTGTTCTAGAAAAAGACCTATTTCTCGCATGGGCATCTTACATAAAAATTTTTGCTATAGTTCTTGTTAGGTGTGTCACGTTCGTATAGATAAATCAAGAATTAATAATCAAGATTGAGCAAAGTAAAATTATGCAGAGGAAAGCAAAGAGGATGAAACACGAGATTGTTTACACAGTTTGGTCATGTCTAAGCACGCAGGGCCACACAATAAAGAATTTCAACATTAACAAACTGGCACCACACTTTATAACCAAGTTCTTTATGGAAACAAGACAAACCACACTCGCCTCAAACTTGATCACAAGCTTCTCTAAGTCTTGATTAGTCTCTAGTGACACTCTGGGTCGTAGCACACTGACATCATGACTTCCTCGGTCTACTCAAACACGGCCTATATAAGGATATAAAGATAAGATTTTAAAAATAACGCTCAAAAGGGAACAATATAGATATAGACATTGTTCTTCAAGTTCCACTCCCATGCTCGAGCCTCTAGAACTCCCATGGATTTATAAGCAACTAAGCATATGAATCTCATATCAGTGGAATCTTTTGGGGATACCGTTGCATCGAATGTTTGCAACAGTTATGGAACATTTGATTGCAGACACGGCAAGGCAAATCTTCATGATCATTGTGCAAACTCTAGATCTTCTAGAAGCCTCTCTTCCTTTTCAAAGTGACAAGCCGCGTAACAATAGTGGAAAAATCTCATTGCTCATAAAAATAAGAAGGTTATTTAAAATTTAAAACCTTGCCAAGATGGTGCAAATGATATTTTTCAAAAACTGCACATATAGTATTTTAGAAAGATGATTTCAAAAATTCTTTCCTTTCAATAAATTTTCTGAGATAAAGAGAATCACATGCTACTATGGTAGATTATTGTAGAAAGATATTTTTATTTTAAAAAGCCTCCTTTAATCAATTGTGTCAAAAGGAAACATTCTAAAAAAATAAGTACAAACACACACAATTTCCTTAAAACATAATTTCTTTCAAAAAGAGCATATTATGAGATATAGGTAAATCATTCAAATTGTATATTAAAATTGGAAAAGGTTCTTCTAGAGAAGTCTCGTTTCTTTCTTTGAAATCTTTTTCCTTATTTGAGAAGACAAATATTTTCTTGCTAGATATGCAAAGATGTGCTACATATGCAGGAAAATAATTTAAAAATGTCCCTTATAAAAGAAGTGAAAATCCTATAATAGATATGCCTATAATTAGAAGAACCTACGTGACAAGAACACATGGCAAACGGGCACCAAACATGCCAACAAAGCTGCCACATCAATATTATTTGTCCATGTGGCAAATAGGCCCTAACCGTTCTGATAGCAAAATAGATCCAACTTCAAAGTTTTAAACATTGAAGAGCTACAACAAGAGTCAAAATACCTTGGAGTAGTTGGCATTGGCATAAATAATAATAATTTACTTCTTGAAAAGCTTGAAAAAAAAAATTCTAGTGGCATATTTCTCACCAAGGACTGAACATGAAAGTTCACCCTAATCTTTGGAAACTTTAAATTCAGAATTAGTTTAGGTAAATCCATTTCAAGCAAAGAATTATTTTTGTATAAATTCAATATCTAAAGGAAGTGTGAAGAATTTGATTTATACGTAAGGCATGGCTTTAAAATTCATGAGGTTTAGTCAAGGCAATTTCTCTTCTTAAGGCAAGTTGTAATCCTTGACGCAACACAAGATGTAAGCCTCATATTTTTTATAAAAAGAAGATATCAAGTTTTTTATATCAAATCTAAAAAACAAATATCATTAATAAACTCATAAACTTGCAATAGAAACAAACTTGAGAGTTCTTTTGCCAACTTGCCCTGTCACATACTTTAATAATGTTAATAATAATTTATGCTAAACATGTATTATATGCC
Source organism: Tinospora cordifolia (assembly GCA_030144865.1). Classification (NCBI taxonomy): domain Eukaryota; kingdom Viridiplantae; phylum Streptophyta; class Magnoliopsida; order Ranunculales; family Menispermaceae; genus Tinospora; species Tinospora cordifolia. The sequence continues at coordinate 25,880 of JAJIYU010003785.1, forward strand.
AAAAATTTTCAAACGTTAAGTTCTTATACATCGGAAAACTAAAACCATGGTATGAAAATTAGACGAAGTTTGTCGAAATTAGCCGAATTAATTAGGTAAGTTGGACAATCGAAACGAAGTTCGCCTGTAATTATAAAATTACAAAATTTCATCGAA
>JAJIYU010003786.1:0-25810 GCA_030144865.1 Tinospora cordifolia
AATCTATCTAGCCGACAACATACTGGATCTCTTCGAAAATTAGACCATGTAAATGAGCCATTATGCAAAGGAGGATCATGCAACCCCAACTCTCTAATCAGACTATCAAAAATAGTTTGATAATCTGAGTATTTCATCACTTTCAACAATAGTTTCATGATTCCCAGTAGATCAAAAATCATTGAATAGCGTTAAGCATGCTCTAGATCAACCAAGGTCGTTAGCTAAGTTACAGAATCAATTTTCAGCAAGATAAACAAAATGACAACCGTAGAGAAAACCTTTACTAGTTCTGCGCAATTTAGTTAATTTATTAAACTCCTCAGTACTCCTAACCTCTACCCTTGACGGGTGTTAGTCCCTTATGGGACCACATTGTCACCCTGATCATTAAGAATCAAGGCAATGATTTGGGATTGTTGCTATTATAATGATATCACAAGGCATTTTAATTGGGGTATTCATGTGACATCAGGATCTTCATGTTCTTGTAAAACCAGGGTTTTGGTCATTCCGCTCTTTGTATTCCTACTATGTCACAAGAAGAGAACCCAAATACCAATATTTCCACCTGTTTGTAAATACAATAGATTTTTTTGGAACTGATACAACTGTCCTTATATCTATAAATTAAAAAATGATCTTACTTAGAATCTTAGGGGGAGGAAAGAAAAAAAAAATTATATTTTTCTTTTCCCAGGTCTCAATCTCATAGTTCACTCTTCTTATGATATTGAACTTCAAATTCCAAAAGTTTTTATAGAAAATTGAACTTTCCAAAACTCTTCAAATTGATTTCTATACAAGTGGTTAGTCTTTACTTGTGATATACAATATTTACCTTTGAAATTTCAAATGTCTAGAATAGGATTTTAAGTTATAATTTCTTTAAATCTCAAGATAAATTGACAGTCATTTTTGGGTCATAGAACTTGTTTTATAATATGACCATGGTTTTGGTACTGGACATTTGAACCAAGGTGTGATCAAATATTGCTACTCGAACAAGAAGATATTGCATAGAAATTAATACCTAACATATATCAAGAGATTACTCATGAACGTAAGTTGCACAGTTTTAAGACAAGGTGAAGGAACATTGCTAATGAATGGTTAATAAGGTGGATTTTGCTAAAGCCTACAACTCTGTGAGATGGAGCTTCCTTGATTTTGTTCTTAAACAAAAAGGATTTGAAGAAAAGTGGAGCAGATGGATCCAAGGATGCTTGAAAACAGTTAACTATTCAGTTTTCATAAATGGAAGACCTAGAGGAAAATTTAATGGTTATAGAGGCCTTCGTCAAGGAGATCCCCTATCGCCCTTCCCTATACCCTTGCGGCTTACACTCTATCCAGAATCATATTCAAGGAAGTGGAACTTGGAAAAATGGAGGGCATGCGAGTGGGAAAGGACAGATTTCAGATTACTCACTTGCTGTTTGCAGATGACTGCATCATTTTCATAAAGAACAGTAAGGAGGCGATCAAGGTGGTCAAGGAATCCTTACGTGCCTTCAGCTTTCCAACCGGGCTGAAAATTAATGGAAGAAAGAGCCAGCTGCTAGGCATAAATATAGAGCAGGAGGTGGTGGAAAGGGAGGCTCAAGATTTAGAGGTTTCTTCCAGAAAATGGCCTATTCAATACTTGGGAGTGCCTCTAGGAGGGAATCCCAACAAAATAGAATTTTCGAACCATATGATTCAAAAAATAAAAAGCAGGGCAGTTGGGTGGAAAAGAAGCTTTCTATCAAGAGGAGGGAGATTGCTTTTATTGAGGACAATTCTAGAAGCCCTCCCTACCTATTTCTTGTCAATTTTTAAAATGCATAAAACAGTGGCAAAAACCATTGAGAGACATATGAGGCAATTCCTTTGGAAGAAGGAGGATGAGGATAAGAGCCAAAACCTAGTTAAATGGGATCAAGTGTGTAAAGAAATTCAGCAAGGAGGATTGGGAGTTGGAGGTATGATCAAAAGAAACATTGCCTTGAGGAGTAAATGGTTGTGGAGAATGTATCAAAAGCCGAATGCTATGTGGGTTAGAGTAATTAAGAGTATTCATGGCTCAAAAATGTTTGGGAAAAAGGCTGGTCTGAATAGAAGAAGCAGGCATAGGGCTCTTTGAAAGGACATTTTCAGCATTTATGACAAGGTGAAGTAGAGCATTAAATGGAAAGTAGGGAGAGGCGACAAAGTGGATTTTTAGGGGGAGAAATGGTGTGGTTCAGAAATCCTAAAACAAAAATTTCCCAATGTTTTCAGATTATCTGATATGAAGGAAGGGCCAGTAGATAACTTTAGATCAAGAAGCACTGTAGATAATAAAAGTATTTGGGGGTGGAACCTTCATATAAGCAAAAACATAGGAGAAGGAAGTGTACAAGAAATTAGTGAGCTAATGGACATGCTGCAGAATTTTCATTAAGAGGAAGACAATGGTGAGGACCGACCAATGTGGATGGGTGAAGGATCCAAAAGATTCTCAGTTAGATCCTTTATGAACCATCTTAGTGCTAGGAGGACAAACCAACAAACAGTTCCGGTGGACTTCATATGGAGAACAAAAGTTCCAACAAAAATAAGACTGTTAGCTTGGTTAATTAGCCTGAATAAGTTAAACACAGCAGAAAACAGAAAGTATGCTGATTATACCCTTAACCCTTCTATATGCTTGTTGTGTAGGGATAGTTCGAAGACCACCTCTCACATCTTTAGCCAATGCAAGATGATCCAGCAGCTTTGGAGAATGTGGACACATTACCACACAGATTTTGAACCTCCTATGCATCATGATCTTTTTAGGATTCCGAATAACGTAGTTCAAAGAAGGTTGCAGCAGTATTGGAAGATCATTATTTTTGCAGTATGGAACACAGTGTGGGAAGAAAGGAATAAAAGGCTATTTTTAGATAGGTCTAGGTCGGATATTGCTGTATGGGAAAGATCTAATGTCTTATTTGCTACTTGGGTTTCTTGTAGTAAAATGGGGAAAGGATATAATTTTGGGAAGTGGCTATGTCAAAGAGCAAACATTTTGCATAGTCTGTAATTTTGATTGTCTATGGTGCCTTGATACCTCATTAGGTTCCATAGTTTTATTTAATATAATACAACAGTTTCTTTTCAAAAAAAAAAAAAAAAATGGTTCATAAGAATGTGCTTGCCCTTTTTTTGAAAAGGAGACATATTTCATTAAATATCAAAACTGGAGATGAGGTTTCTTCATACATTACAATACACCTTGCAACTTCCCCTTCAACATATATGTCATCCATTACAAGAACTTACAATACAAACTGTACATAGCATGGAGAACACTTTGCCAATTCTCAACCCACTCTCCAAAGCTATAACCCTTACCTAATTTTGTAGAAGAAACCCAAGTTGCAAAGGACATCTCTAACCTTTCCCACACTTTTTCCTTGCCCTAAAAAATTCGTCTATTCCTTCCCTCCCAAACAAGATAGTAGACTACAAAGAGAGCACACCTTCAATATTCCTTTACTGTGGTGTTCGTATTGACCAAAAATTCAAAATACTGGTTTTAAGTCAGAGCATCCATCTGGCTATGTTTCTCCCTCCATCTCCTCCATATTTAGTTGATGATTGAGCAACTCCAAAAAGTGTGCTTGACCTCTTCATCTGCCTTCCAGCACAAACCATGCCAATAGGGTGAGAGAGCCTTATTTGGGTTCTTCTTTTGCACCATATCTACATTGTTAAGCTTCTCGAGGTCAATTAGCCAACCAACACATCTTAGCTTTTGTAGAAACTTTAGCTGTCCATAGAAAATTTGTTGTTGCTGCATGGTCATTTTTTCCCCTTGCGTAAGCCCTCAAGCTATAAAGGTGAGCTTTCAATCAAATAAGCGGGAGCTCGTTCTTCCAAGATCTTTAGATTCGTAAGATCATGATAGTTGAAGTCTCGTCAATGTGATTCTCTAAAATGATTTAGTTGAAAACTCTCAAGATGTTGTCCCCATTCATACCAATCTGTTTGATCTTTGGGATAGTCTCACGTCCTCTAGGATCTTTAACAGAACCACAGTCTCATGCTCTTCCTCATCATTCAAAAAAGAAATGTAACTGAGGGAGCCACAATACCAAGGTAGAATACTCGATTTTGATACTCCCCCAAGACTTGAAAGTGCTACCGTCACTCACTAAAGGAGAAAGAGGAGAAAGTTTTGGAGTAGAGGCCATAAAATTCCATGGTCCTCATAAGTGGACTTAGCATATCTAGATAATGACCAATCTTCAATAAAATGCCATAATGGTTAACTCATCCCAACTTCTAATGTATTAGGTCACCAATTCCCTACTATAAATATATTTATCTTTCATTTCAAAAAAAAAAAAAGAATATATATAACTGAGTGATCCACAACACCTAAAAGTGCTACCATCTCACTTTAGGAGAAAGAGGAGAAAGTTTTGGAGTAAAGGCCGTATCATTCCCCCAAATATTAAGTTCGTCCTTTTCCTTGAAATGCAGCATAAAGCTTCATCCTTAATGACCGTATCTTAGAAATAAAGTCTCTCACTATCTAAAGTTCTCCTTGTAGTCCTTATATGAGGTCCATGTATTCTCAATCAAGAGGGAATTGGCCCCACCTTACCTCCTTCAAATGTAGAATAATTGGTCAGTGATCTTTAATTTGGTAAAAATTGCCCTCAATCCAAAGAGATCAAGAACTGATCAAAGCAGCACCACACACGATTTACACATAGATTTGACCAAGGAAATTTGGCACAAAGCAAAGGCAGGTCCACTAGCACCAGCTCCACAATTAATTGGTCAAACCCTTGTATACTTCATGTGAGCCTCAAGTTGTTGAGCTTCTAACTCATATTTCTTGTGGTGTTGAAGTCACTGCCTACACACTGTGGGGGATACATAGCATGTTACAGCAGCTTCATCCACAACATCTACCTCTCCCTCATGGAATGCTGCCCATGAAACCTTGATAATCACCAACTATCTCTTCCATTATTGGTGATTAGTATTGACACTAAATATTTCCCTACATTTAATTTGAGGCTGTTATTTGGTATCCCATGCCACCATAATTCCACCTGTTGTGCCCACTACCGAAGGCCTGGTCCATCCTCCACATCTTGAACATCATAGTTGTCCAACCAATCATCATGATTAAATGGTTTTCTTATTCGGTATCCCATGCCAATCATCATTTTTTTTTTGAACAGAAACTATTATATTAATAATAATAAAATCAACAAAGTTGTGGGGCCTGATGAGGTATCAAGGCACCACAAGCTAAGCAAGATTATAGACTATGTAAGATATTTGCTCCTTGACATAGCCATTCCCCAAAATTATAACCTTTCCTCATTTTAGTACAAGACATCCATGTTGCAAATAAAACATTATATCTTTCCCACACTGCATTATCCGACCTAAACCTATCCAAAAAGAGCCTTTTGTTTCTTTCTTCCCACACTGTGTACCAAACTGCAAAGACCATAATCTTCCAATATAGTGCATCCTTCTTTGAGCCACATTTGCCGAAATACTAAAAAGATTTTGGTCCACCGGAGGTTTGAAAGTTGTATAATTATTTATCCACCTTTTCCAAAGTTGTATCATCTTGCATTGACCAAAAAATGTGTGATGTGGTCCCCGAGTTATCCCTGCACAACAAGCATATAGAAGGGTTAAGAGCATACTTAGCAAACTTTCTTTGGATATTTTCTGCTGTGTTTAGCTTATACAAGCTAATTAGCCAAGCTAGCATTCTTGTTCTCCATATGAAATCCACTGGAACTATTGGATGGTTGGGCCTATTGACGTTAAGTTGAGTCATGAAAGATCTAACCGAGAATCTTTTAGATTCTTCTCCCATCCACACTGGCCGATCCCCATCATTGGTGTCCTCTTGATGGAAATTCTGCAGAAGGTTCATCATCTCACTGATTTCTTCCATGAACCCCTCTCCTATGTTCCTACTTATATGAAGGTCCCATCCCCACATACTTCTATTGTCCACTGTGCTCCTTGTTCTAAAACAACAACCGGCCCCTCCTTCAAATCTGTTAATCTATAAACATTTGGGAATTTCTGTTTTAGAACTTCTAATCCACACCAAGTATTCCCCCAAAAGTCTACTTTGTCCTCTTTCCCTACTTTCCACATAATTTTTTCCTTCAACTTACCATATATACTGAAAATGTCCTTCCAAGGAGATCCATAGCTGTTTCTTCTATTCAAACCAGCCTCTTTTCCGAACATTTTGAAACCATGTATACTCTTGATTACTTTGGCCCACATAGCATCCGACTTTTCATACATTCTTCACAACCATTTTTCCCTCAAGGCAATATTCCTTTTGATCATACCTCCCACTCCCAAGCCCCCTTGATGAATTTCTTTGCACACCTGGTCCCACTTTACTAAGTTTTGGCATTTATCCTCGTCCTCCTTCTTCCATAAGAATTGTCTCATATGCCTCTCAATGATTTTTGCCACCATTTTAGGCATTTTGAAAACTGACACGAAATAAGTGGGGAGAGCTTCTAGAATTGTCCTTAGTAGGAGAAGCTGGCCTCTTCTTGAGAGGAAACTCCTTTCCCAGCTTGCTGCCCAGTTCTTTACCTTTTGAATCATATGGTTCCAAAATTCTAATTATTGGGATTCCCTTCTAGATGCACTCCCAAATATTGAATTGGCCATTCTCCTAAAGAAACATTTAACTCTTGAGCCACCCTTTCCACTGCCTCCTACTCCATGTTTATGCCCAACAGCTGACTTTTTCTTCCATTTATTTTCATTCTGGTCAAGAAGCTGAAGGCCCTTAAAGTTTCCTTGACTACCTTGATCTCCTCCTTACTGTTCTTCATGAAAATGAAGCAATCATCTGCGAACAGCAAATGCGTTATTTGAAATCTTTCCTTTCCCACTGTCATGCCCTCCATCTTTCCTACTTCCACCGCCTTGTGTAAAATTCTGGTTAATGTATCTGTCGTAAGGGCGTAGCGAAAGGGTGATAGGGGGTCTCCTTGTCAAAGGCATCTATAACCATTAAATTTTCCCCTAGGCTTCCCATTTATAAACACATAATAGTTAATTGTTTTCAAACAGCCTTGAATCCATTTCCTCTATTTTTCTCCAAAGACTTTCTGTTTTAAAACAAAATCAAGGAAACTCTATCTCACCGAGTCATAGGCTTTAGCAAAATCCACCTTTAGCATCATGTCCTCCTTGCCATTAATCCTATAATCCTCCACTATTTCATTTGCAATCAAGATCGCATCCATGATTTGCCTATTATGAACAAAAGTCATTTGGTTTTCACTAACAGTTTTATGAAGGACCATCTTGAGACTGTTGACTAGAGTTTTTGCAATAATTTTGTATATACTTGTGGTAAGGCTTGTCGGCCTATAGTCCTCAACTTTCATAGCATTATGCTTCTTTGGGATTAGACAAATATATGTATCATTAACTTTTCTGTTAACTATGGCATCCCTATGGAATTCTTGAAGGCAACTCACTACATCTTGCTTCACAGTATCCCAATTCTTTTGGAAGAAGGCCATTGTGAATCCATCCGAGCCTGGGGCCTTTCCCCCCTCTCACAGCTGAAGACTGATTCTTGGATTTCCTTTTCCTCAAATTCTCTTTCCAACCAACTTCTATCTTCTTCTGTTATTGCTTGCCATTGAAGCCCTTCTACCCCCCACTTCATAGCATATTGTTCCTTGAAAATATCTTCAAAGTATTCTAAAATTATACTTTGAATATCATCCCCTTTTTTCCACCAGGTTTTCATTCTTGTCCTCCATCTTACTTATAATAGCCCTTGATTTCCTAAGAGAAGGGATTCTACGAAAATATTTGGTCTTAATATCCCCTTCTTTAGCCCATTTTATTTTTGCTCTTTGACTACTTTTCCATTCCAGTCTGCACTCCACCCTATGAAGTTCCTCGATCAGCTTATTTCTGTCCTCTAGAATATCATCCCTATCTTCTGTCTCCAAGTTCCTATCAGTCTTCCTAAGGGCTTCTAGCAACTCTATACTCCTCGCATTGTCCTCAGCATCCTTTCCTTTATCCCATGACTGTAGAGTCCTTTCAAGTTTTGAAGGTTCAGCATTATTTTATAGCCTGCCCATCCCTTGCTTCTGTATGCATTTCATTCCTTCTGTAGCATTTCCTGAAACTTTGCTGATGCAGCCATGAGTTTTCAAATCTGAAAGGGGCAGGACCCCATTTAACCTCCTCTATATCCAATATTATTGGCCAGCGATTAGAAGTAATCCTCTACAGACCCCAAACTCTTTACTGTTTGAATTTGAGGCCCCATTCTGCATTGAAAAGGAATCGGTCTAACTTAGACATTGCTGGCGTTGTCCTTCCATTTCTCCAAGTATACATCATATTCTTCAAAATTGGTTCCTGCAACTCCATATCATGAATCCAATCATGCTTAAAGTGTTCCGGGTACTTCTTCTTTGCTTGTCTGACCCTATTAAAATCTCCCCCAATACACTAGGGTCCTTGAACTATAGCTAAAATTGCGGACAACTCAATTAGACAATCTTCCCTGCCCTCTTTATCACAGGGACCGTAGACCGCTGTGAACCATCACATCTAGTCATCTTCTCCTTTGATTTGAATAGTCAGAGAGTAAGAACCTTCCCACTTGTCATAGACCGTGATGTTCCTTATGTCCCACATAATTAGGGTACCCCCTGCTAAACCATTAGCTGGAAGAGCAGGCCACTCCACAAACTTTCTCTTCCAAATCTCTGCCACAAGATTGGCAGTCATGTTACTCTTTTTTGTTTCTTGGACTGTTATCAAATCCGCCTTGGCTGTCGTAATTGTCTTCCTTATCAGCCTTCTTTTATTAAAAGAACCACAACCTCGAACATTCCAACTAAAGATCTTTATAGAGAAAGGAAAATCCCCAACCAATTAACACACTTACTGCACTGCTATCAACTGTGTGTTGAGAGAAAATAGGAAATTATGAACTCTTTCAACCTCCTTAGCATGGGATTCTCACTTTTCTTTACTGTCCTTATCTCCTTTCATCATCTGAGCTTCACCTTCTGAGAATCCTACAAATTTGGTCGTCGCTGTAGTGGACTAATGCTTCTTATTTTTGTTTACTCTATCCATACCAGAAGCTTTCCTTGATTTTGAAGTATCTGTATCACTATTGCAGTTAGAGAGAGTAGGGGCATAGTAGGGATTACATACCTGGATTCGTTCCTCATCGTACTCCATTCCTGTTGCTTCTCCTGAGTCCCGATCATCTTCTGCTGGAGAATCTTCTTCATCTTCTTGTGTTTCTGCTATCCTCTCTAAATCTGTCTGTAGGATATCTTTTTGGTAGTTTGAGTCTATGGTTCCTTCTGATTCACTATCCTCCGCTTGAAGTTCCCACCAAACCTGGGCTCCATACCTCTTCCTCTGTTGACTTCTATTTCTTTTGTAAACTCTTAGGTTGGGCCTGTCCAAAAGTTTATGTTTTTTGTGCTCCAACATCCTCTCGGGTCCTTTCTTGATGAGATCGGCTTCTTTTGCGATTTCTGTGGGCCCACCCCAGCTTTTAATTTGTTGGGCTTGTTTTATTTCGGCCCATTTCTTTGAACCATGATCGTGAGCCCAGTCCTTACCTTCTTTGGGCCATTGTGCGAGCCCAGCCCTCTTCGTATGGCCTGCGCTATATCCCTCTCGGTCTCGGTCTGCCTGCCTCTCTCCTCTTCTGTCAGCAAGATTTGAAAATCCCCCGCTTTCCTTCCTACCACCGCCATCTGTCCCGCCGCCTGACATCTCGTCCCTTTCTGAGTCTGCGCTACCCTCGATCGTAGCCTCTATGCATTCATCATCACTACTGCATATCTCAATATCAGAGCTCCGATGATCGTTGATTCTCCAATCACCGGCTTCTGTAATTCTGTCCAAGTGGTTGTCGGCGAAGTTTTCCAGAATTTGGAGACGAAGTTCTTTCACCTCTAAACCGCAGTTTCTCTCAATTTCAATCAGTTTAAGCTCATGAATTCCATTGTCATTATAAATGTCGAATTCCTTCAACAGAAATTCTGACTCATACCCTCTTAACTTCAGAAAAGCCATTTCCATGGATGTGTTTGAGCTTGTGATGTTGGCTATTTCGAGCAGGCCATTGCATGCCTCCCTTATCTTTTCGAAGGTCCTCATGTTCCAATCTTGTAGCCGAATACCTTCAATACCCATCCAGGAATTCCTACAGGCTACTTGTCCTCCTATGACAGCCAGATCTTCATCCATTCTTCAAAATAGAATCCACCGATTCTTGTCTGGTATTTCGCCTTCTGTATGATTTTAATGTCTTCCTTCTCATAGCATAGAATGATTCCTTTGGCTATATCCAGCCTGCAAATCGAGATGTCCCATTTCAAAATCTGGCGAATTGATTTTTCAACCGTTCGCCACGGTGTTTCATCTGAGGTTTGAATGATAAGGAACTTTGTTGCTTCTTCTGTCCATGTTGTCCTCCCTTCGTACCCTTGTTTCCTTGTTTCTCCCCCGTGAACTCTCTTCAATCGGTGTTGTCCCCCTTGTTCCCTTCTTTTTTTTGAAAGTAGACATTTTATAGATTGGACGAGCTGTCCAAAGAGAAACAAAAAGATACAACTACGAGGGGAAGGCCCTTCACACTCCTCGGCAATTTGCTCTATAAAATGGATTCCCCATTTTTCTGCAGGGATGCCTTCAATACCGATCCAGCTTTCTCTGCAAGCAATTTGCCACCGATCCCATAGCTCATAGTCGTTCCAATCTTCAATGATCAGCTCCGTCCTGAACAAAGGTTGAGGAGGGCCTCTGAGTCTGGATGTTTCTTCCCCGTTCCATGTGTGTATCAGAGCCCTGGCTGCGTCAATCACCGTCAGGTGAATAACTCTGCCCAGAACCTCAGCCAGCTCCTCTTCAACTTCCTCCCAACTGTAGTTGTCCGTGATTCTGGTGACTTTGAACTTTCCGGACCTGATATCCGGCTTTTGTTTCACTTTTCTTTTTGTCTCCATGTCGATTCTTCTGTCTTTGGGGCCCTCTTGTGCTTTCCGATCCTTATCGATAAGATCCGATTCTTGACGCATGGTGATGTGCCTTTGGTGCGTGTGCAAATTTGTCTTCTCCGGGGGACTATTCACTTGACGGAAGCTATTTTTATTGTCCTGTTTGATGTCGTCTAGTGCATGTAACAGTTTTTGCCATGTATCACACTTCGTGTCTTCTGGAATGAGGATATTTTGAAACGCTCCCTTATGTAACTTAGTGAGTTTCATGAAGCTTCCCCTTAAATTGGTATAAGTCTCGATAAACAGGGAATACTTGTCTCCTCGTCTGGATTCCTTAAATGCATCGTTCCTATCTGCCTTTATTGCCAACAACGCCTTATTGGTGAGCCAATCTAGATTGCGTTTACTCATTGACAATGCGTACGTCGAAGTTCTGGTCTTCTCCTGGATAATAACGTCTTCTCCAAACCTGGATCCCTCCACTATGAAATTTTTGAATCTTGAGTCAAATGTATGAATTATCCAGTTCTGTTGAGCTTCCACAATCCTCATCTCGAAATTCCTATTCTTTGCTTCTGCACCGCGCCTCACACGTGTCACCTCTATCCATTTGTTCTCTTCTTCCTCCTTCCCGATGAGAGCATTCCTGTATGTGCCCAGCTCCGTGTTCCAATTGATGTTCCGACTCCCCATGAAATAAAAAACTTAGAATTCCTCAAACACTTTCCTTTGTAGCATGATTGGTAAGGATAGTATTGAAGTGTCCCATTTATAGTATGTGGATGATACTCTTCTTTTTTTTGGACGCAGAGGATGGAAATATTGAGAAGGCTTTCAGATTAGCTCAATGCTTTTGTTGGGTCTCAGGTATGCACATTAATATTTTCGAATCTTGCATTGCCGAGATGACAGCCCTTACTTTGTTAGCTAGTGTCTTAGCTATTATCTTGTAAATGCTAGTGATGAGGCTAATGGGTCTTAAATCTTCCACTCTTAAGGAATTGATCTTCTTCGAAATTAGGCATATATAGCTCTCATTTACTCTTCTGTTAATGATACCGTTCTTATGGAACTCCTTCATGCATTCCATAATTTCCTCTTTGACTGTCTCCCATTCTTTTTGAAAGAATGTCATGGTAAATCCATCAGGGCCCGGAGCCTTTCCCCCATCATAGCTGAAAACAGCCTCTTTAATTTCTTCTTCCTTAAATTCACGTTCTAGTCATTTGCTATCCTCCCTAGAAATTCTATGCCGGTTAATTCCACCAATCCTCCATTTATGGGAATTTAGATCCTGATATTGTGCAGCAAAATAATCTAGAATCATTCTTTCGATACTTTCATCATCTTCTACCAAGTTACCTTCTCTATCCTCTAATTTGGCGATTGAGGCTCTAGCTCTTTTGAGGGACAAGATTCTATGGAAGAACTTGCTATTAATTTCCCCTTCCTTTGCCCACTTAAGTTTGGCCCTTTGCCTGAATTTCCTCTCCTGGGCATTTTGGATAGCTTGGATTTCTTCAACTATCTTCCTTCTTTCAAGGCTTAAGTCCGGACTATCTTTAGTTTCCAATTACTTATCCATCTGTATCAATCTGTCTATAAGAACTCGATGTTTTACCTCATCTTAATCTCCTTGGCCTTTTCTCCAAATTTTTATTTTGTCTTTGAGATTTCTTAGTTTGGATATCAGTTTATATCCTGCTCGGCCCTGACTTGAGTCTGTCTCCCATTCCTTTCAAACTAGCTCCTGAAAACTTCTTTGCTGCAAGACTACAAATTAATCTTCACCATAACTAGTCCTACTCACGCAGGAATCTCCACTAACCCACCAATGCTTTTTTCTAATATTGAAAACACCAAGCTTCCTCTTCAGTTACATCTTCTCCCAACCCAAAAGGTATGTCCCATTATCTCATCAAACTTTTCCCATAAAAATGTTCTCATCAACTTCTCAATCCTCTAAGCTCCTTTTCAACCTAAATTCAAAAGAATAACAAACAATATAAGGTAATCCATCTAGAGCAAATTTTATGGGAATATCCTTCCCCCGTTTGACAATAAATTGCAATTCCAATCCTCAAGTCTTTTTGCCACCTTTGGAACAAACAACTCTTGGAAAATAGTTGAAGACAATTTTTCAAACAATAGCATGTCAAATACTTCAACAACCAACAACCCTTTGAACACCCAACCCATCTCACGATCTCATCCAACCACTGCTTTGAAACATAAATGCCTATAATCTAACTTTTGGTCATGATAAGTTTCATTTCTAAATCCTAATATCCAACAAAAGCATTGAATCACTTTCATTACATTAAGGATGTAGTCCTCATCCCCTTCAAATAATTACACTACGTCATTTACAAGCCACTAATGTGAAACTTCCACCTCTTCGTGGCCCACCTCTTCCACAAAATCATATCTCTGCGGAAGTCTCAAAGTATGACCTCAAAATTAGAAGATAGTTTCTAGAATCTTAAAGAAAACGATGCAGACATTGAGCACCTAATTATTCAATATTTCAGTGACCTTTTTAAGGAAAAATTTGACCTTAAATGGGGCCTTGATGGAGTTCAGTGGCAAGGCATTACTGCAAAGGATAGCAAGTAGTTGGAAAGGGATTTTGAAAAAGATGAGATCAAAACGGCGATTTTTAGTTGCGATGGCAATAAGGCCCCTGGCGCCGACGGCTTTAACATGGCTTTTTTTCAAAAGACATGGCCCATAGTCAAGCACGACATTTTGGCCTGCCTAAAAGAATTCCACAAAGATGCAATTATTAATAGAAAGGTGAACAAAACATATTTGTGTCTCCTCCCCAAGAAACACAACTCCATACGAGTTGAGGACTACTGCCCAATCAATCTCACTACCAGCTTATACAAGAGTATAGCCAAGATTCTCGCCAATAGACTAAGAACTATTCTTTCCTCTACCATCAATGAGCAACAAATGGCTTTCGTTAAAGACCGTCAAATAACAGATGTCATCTTGATTGCAAACAAAGCTGTGGAGGACTATCAATCCAGAGAAAAAGAGGGATTGCTTCTGAAGGTGGACTTTACTAAGGCCTACGATGTTGTGCGATGGAGCTTCCTAGATTTCGTGCTGAAGCAAAAAGATTTCGAGGACCTGTGGAGAAGATGGATAATGGCGTGTCTCCAAACAACAAGCTACTCTGTTTTCATTAATGGCAGACCCAGAGGAAAATTCGATGCTCACAGAGGTTTGAGGCAAGGCGATCCGCTATCCCCTTTTTTGTACACAATAGTAGCAGACACCCTAACCCAAATTATCGAGAAAGTTGTGGAATCAGGGAGATTGGCAGGCATGGCAATAGGCAAAGATAAGGTCTAACTCACTCATTTACTCTTTGTCGATGACTGCATGATTTTCTTAAAACACCGAAAGGAGGGCATAGAGGCGATTGCAAAATCCCTAAATGCCTTCTGCTTCCTGTCGAGATTAGAAATAAATAGGAAGAAAAGCCAGATTCTAGGCATTAATGTGGCAGACGCATTAGTGAACTGATGGGCCCTAGACCTTAGGGTGTGCCCTGGAAAGTGGCCAACTCAGTATCTAGGAGTGCCCTTAGGGGATAAACCGATTAGGGCAGGATTCTAGGACTTGCAAGTGCAAACAATCAAAAGAAGAACTACTGGATGGAAGAAGAATTTCCTATCAAGAGGTGGTCGTTTGCTGCTGATAAAAACAGTTTTGGACGCTCGACCCACTTATTTTATGTCTAATTTTAGATTACCAAAGAAAGTGGTGGCAATCATTAAGAAGTCCATGAGAGATTTTCTATGAAAGCATGACAAGGACCAAAGGGGATACAACCTTGTCAATTGGGAACATGTATGTCAGGGAATTGATCGCGAGGGCCTGGGCATAGGAGGCTTGCAAAGGAAAAATATAACTCTACAAGGTAAATGGTTGTGGTGAATGAAGGTGAATCCCACGGCACTGTGGGCTAGGTTGGTGAAGAGTATCCATGGTTCAAAAGCGCAGGGTCGGGGAGCAGGCATTAAGAGGAGTTGTAGTCACCGCTCTCCATTAAAAAGCATCTTTCCCATTTATGAAAAATTCAGAACCAATGTAGTATGGCAAGTGAGGAACGGGGAGACGGTGGGTTTCTAGGGGGATACTTGGTGTGGCACAGGGATGCTAAAGGAAAAATTCCCAAATGAGTTTAGGCTTTCTGATCAACCGCTGGCACCAATTTCTGAATTCAGACTGAGAACCATGGAAGGGTACAGAACACATTGGGGATGGAATCTTCATCTTCAGGGAACGATAGGAGAAGCGCAGGTTGCATAAGTGAGTGACTTACTGTCAACTCTCCAAAGCTTTCATCTCAAGGAGACAACTGAACAGGATCGTCCTCAATGGCGTGGAGAGCCTAATAATGAGTTCTCAATGCGCTCTTTCTTGGAAAAACTTTCTGCAAAAACCGATTTAGCAGTCACCAATCCCAGCAGTGTTCATTTGAAAGACTTTTGCTCCTACAAAGGCTAGCATCCTCGCACGACTGATCAGCATGCGCAAATTGAATACAGCAAACAACCTTCAAACTCATCTTCCTCATCTCTATCTGAAGCCTTTGATATGTGTTTTGCGCAAGCATAGCTCGGAGACGGTCCAACATGTTTTTAGGAAGTGCCGACCAATCCAACAATTATGGCGTTGGTGGAATCAATTGCACAGGAGCATAAAACCCCCCTCCTTCAGACCAAATGTTCCAGTTTCCAGATGCAGTTATAGCTTCCAAGTTACAGCAGTATTGGAAGTTAGTTTTGTTCGCAGTATGGTACGCCATATGGGAGGAACGGAACACAAGAATCTTTTTGGATAGATATGTCAATCGGACAGACTTGTTTGGGAGAGATCTAATGTTTTGTTCGCCACTTGGATCTCCATCTCTAAATTAGGACGAGATCATAAATTTGGGGAATAGTTACGCAACGGAGAAAATATCTTTAAAATTTTGTAATTTCGTTACTACGTTGTTCATACCCAGATATCTCATCTGGTTATGTTTATAAACTTCTCTTATTATTATTAATATATTCTCTAATTTCCTGTCCCAAAAAAAAAAAAAAAAAAAAAAAAAGGCCCACCACAAAGCCCCTACAAGATTAGCTTCTTTAGCTTTCTCCAACAATCTCCCAACACATCTACCACCAACTTGAACAAAAAAGGTAATAAAGAATCACCTTATCTTACACCCCTTCTACCCACAATTTTTTCTGTAGGATGCCCAATAACAAATAGACTACGATATGAATTGCAAACGCCCACTAATCCATTTTCACCACAACTCACCAAATCATTTTTTAAAAGAACAAAATCAAGTAAATATCAATTCTTCATATCACATGCCATCACAAAATCAATTTGAACACCACACCACTCTTGCTTATAACCGAATACCCTTTTCCACAATTTCATTTGCAATTAAAAGCATTTGTTATTTGTCATCTCTGCAAAAAAGCCATCAGCCTCTCTAATATCATTGTCTGCATTACCCCCTTAATCTACTAGCAGGAATGTTTGCAATAATCCTGTATAGGTCAACAGTCAAACTAGTAAGCTAAAAATCTCGGATCCTTTGAGCAACAGTTTTTTGAGGAATTAAACATATGCAAGTTTCATTTATACACCCATTGATAAGACTAGAATGATAAAATTCTTAAACCAAGCCCATCAATCTTTCCTTTTACAATCCCCCATGAACTTTAATAGAAAGTCATTGTCATGTCATCCAATCCTAAAGCCTTATAGCCATCACACGCAATCACAAATTGCCTCACTGTATCTTTAGAGAAGAGTTCTTAAAAGAGCACTGTGATCATTCCTTGTAATTGAGTCCCACAGTAATGCTTAGACACCTCAAAGTTGTGTTATCTTATCACAAAACAAAATTTGAAAAGCCCAACCACTTCACCTAGCACCTCCTCCTCCTCCGCAACGACCCCAACTTCAAGCTTTTGATATTGCATTGATTGAGCTCTTTCAACTCAAAAGTCAACGGAAAAATCTGGATTTTGAACTTAAGAAAGGTGCTACCATCAATCTCCTTATGTAACTTCCATAGCTTCCCTTTTGCAATCCACTCTATCCTGAGCTAACTCTTCAATCCACTCTGAACTGTCCTCCATGCTATCAAAACCATAAATTTATCCTCCAACACCTTCTAACCCCCTCCCACCCAAAAACCTCCAATGGTATGATTCATCTATTAAAATTTTAATTCGACTAAGAAGACCACCAACAATTCACTTCCAATTCACAATTGTGACTACCATGCCAGTATAATCAAATATGATTGATCTTCACATTTTAATGCTTCCTTTTGCAATGGGTAAAAGCATGACATCCACCCTAGGAAGGAGCCCCTGCCTGACTCTCCCTCGTGGCCTTTCACTTGATCATATACAGGGAATCCTCTTAGTTCAACCCAAGGAGTTGGCTAATTGTGAAGAGGGGCAATGGTAATTCATAGGGTATGCTATGGGATAATGCTAATGGTGTAACCACGTAGGCATGGTAATCAAAACTATGAATTGAAAGTTAATTGTTTGATTCAGGTTAATGAATCATAAGAGTCAAATCAATATGTGCGAACTATACTTTTATATACATTAAGTATATAAGTAAGGTTATAAAAACATCAATACTTTTTAGCAAATACAAAATTCAAATCAATTCAATTAATGATTCACTTCTGATCAACTATCAATCTGGATTGATTCGGTTACAATTCAATAACTATAGTGACTCAAGAATCCTATTCAAATTGTTTTGGAGTGAATCAAATCATGAATCATAAAACTCAATGAATTGAATCACAATTTTGAATGCTACAGGTGTGCAAGTCTCACTACTAGTGCAGTGTTGCATATTGCATGGTAGGCCACCTGCTATCAAGTTGAGCTTATTGAGCTTTCTCAAGTCCATCTATCAGAGTTGGCTTGCAAGGATGCTCATGAGTGAGTAATCCTAGATGGCTTATCAGTACTGCTTAGAAACCCTACATTGGGAGAAATCGTGCAAGTTATGCCATCGAAGGTATTAAATAGCCAAGTGTGCTACACAAATGCAATATTTGCTCATGGTATGCACGAGATACATTCAAGGTATTCCTATTGTGTTAGGACTAGAAGTATGTGTAAATGGCTGGCCAAGGATCTAAATACTTTAAGTGCTACATGAGTTGTCATACTAGATGCTCGAGACACTAGAGCAATTTGTTGCATTTAGATTAGCCATATTGCTTAATAAACTCTAGCTATAATGTGGCGAACAGGTGGAGAATAGTCTCCAACACTCAAATTAGGTGTTAATGTTAGTAAGAAAATAAAAAATGTACAAAAAGGACTACAAAGACATGCTAGAAAGCTAAAATAAAAAAGGCCAAGATGAGATGCTCAGCCAAAAAGCTGGCCTCAAGGGATTGAACCTACTTCTTATAAGGTTCAACCTTGTGTGGCTAGACCTGCGATATAAGGGTTAGCCATGCAGTGCCAAAACAAAGAATCACTGTTACCTTGAAAATGAGGATCGAGAGAAGAAAATGGTGGAAAAGTAGGCCTTCTGGTGATTTTAGGGAGAAGGAAATGGTGGCAAGAAGAACTAGATGGCCATATTGAAATAGGAAGAGTAGTTTTAGGGAGTTTAAGTTTTTGGGAGGAGTAAGAATCGTTTAGCATTTTGAGTGGCATAATCTAGCAATTGGAGTGTTATATATGGGGGTTCAAATAGCAGCCCTCTAAGAAAAATACCAAAAGTCCAGCATATTATTTTGATTTTTCATACACAAGGTAAAGTACAAACAAAATTAAAAAACAAAAATTTTTAAAAAAAATTATATATTTATCTGTGTGTGTGTGTGTTTGACAAACAGTAGAAGCAGCCCATTTGATAATAAAATTAGAGAAATACCATTTGGGTGGTTTGCACTTTGGACACATACAACAAAGACTTTTGGATGCACCAATTCAGAAAAGTAGTTGATACATAATCCACAATAGTAATAAAGGCAGAGGAAGGCCTAAAATAACATATATAAAGATAATTAGAAAGATATAACTCACTGTGATTTAAATGTCAACTTAGCCTTTAATAGGGCAAAGTCTAAGAGGGAAAATCACACAATCAACCTCATGCAAGTGTGAAAGAATTAGGTGATTTTTAAAGGTTGATTTACAAATTTACAATTCCAGACCAGAAAAACGTGAAAGACTTCCAAGAGATAAGATTTGAAATTCCCAATACTTGCATTTCACTTCCAATTATCATATTCATGGTTATTAAAATTGTGCAGTTTTCTAAGAGAATAGCTATTGGACTTGAAAAGAAGGCTAGCATGTTGCAAAATATCACAACCAACCAAAGTCACACGACTTGTGCGAGAGTCATGTGACTCATGCAACTCGATGCAGGTTGCAATTTTATCTACTTTTTTATTTTTTACTTTTTTTCATTAAAATGCCAGACGCAAGACACAAAATCACAATCAGCATCTTCCTTTTTACTTTTTTCCTTTTCTCAAATTTAATCTAATCTTTCTCTTCTCCCTATAAAAGTGAAATTTTTCCTTTAAAAAAACCCTATAAATGCAAACGTAGAAAAAAAAATATTGAATAACCCTTCAAAAAATTCATCTTTGCCTTCCTCGTAAAAAGTTCTACAAGAACATTAGCCATCATGTAAAGTAAGCACCTTATCCCTTTTACTTCTAGAGCAAAACTACAAAATATAAAATTTCTTTGAATATTAACCAAATATTTATCTTCAAGAGCTCTAAAACTAATTTTGAATTATCATACACACATATATGAGACATAGACTTGTTTGTATATGGTGTTCAAACAAACTAAAAAAAAATTTATGATTTACAATCCGATTCAAATTTTATCCTTAACAATATTATGATTCAACCATGGTTGGTGTCAGTTTTAGAACCCAGAGGTCCCAAGTTAAACATTTGCTATTTCTCACCCTAGGAGGAGTGGGAGATTAATAGTTCAAGCATTGGCCTGATATCTCCCCAATGAGATGGTATGGTGATGGATGGTGAATTGAAGATAAAGTTGGCTATACAACTAACTACTAAAAAACAAATACTAACATGTTTTCCTCCAATATACAAGGTTCCAGTTCATATTTATACATCACATTATTTTACGTGTGATGTCATTCAATGTTTACCAAGAAAAGAAACCCAAAATCAATTAAAGAAATGAAAAACATATACCAACAGGTTATATGCAAAGAGAAATAATTAACACACTGGAGAAACAAACAAGGTGACAAGTAACAAGGACTACCTTTCAAGTTCACAGGGGAAGCTGTCATTCCAAAAACAGCTGGTCTCTTTTCTTTTGGAGTTGTATGATAAAATTCAGACATCACTAATGAATATGGATGTTTCTTGACAGCATGGTGACACTCATCCAAAATAAGGAGATTGATAGCTTCCATTTTTATTATGCTGTGCCGAAGAATATTTAACAAAATCTGAGCTGTCATTACAAGGACCTGCAGCAGAAAAAAACATTTGAAGTTAAGCATCAAAAGAGAAAACAAGAACTCTCATAGCAGACAAAATAAAATTATCAAATGAGCTACAGAGCTACAATGTGATCCAATTAATTACAGAAGGTTGATGGGAAGACTGCCTTCAGTTAATGATATTATGTATGACTTTGAAATTATACGACTTATAGTCAATTAAAGTGACATAAACAAAAGAATAGACCAAAGAAATACTAAATATTAAAAAAGGAGGAAAAATAAGAAATATCATATAAACACAAAGAGAGTACAAACATGACCTATAAGTTTCCAAATTACTATATGGTAGGCAAGTGGAGAAGATTATAAATACATAATTAAGAAAATTCTTCTGAAACAATGAGATATCTAACCATATAAACTATGTTAACAAAAATGACAAAAGATCTGATAGCTTTAAAACACAAAGAAGCACAGAAACATGTAAAATGTCAACTATACCTGCTTGGATTCAAATTCCCGCTGCCATCTCCGAGCATCCCAGAAATCTTGACCCATTTCACCACAATAATGTCCAACCTTGTAACCAGTTCTCTCTCGAATAACTTCAGCTTGCTGAATTAGTCAGTGAATATAGCATAAGAACTTTCTATCCAGCCCAAAAAATTGATTAAAGATGAACGTGCTTCTAGAAAAACTGACCTGATAAACAAGCGGTACCTTAGGCACCAAAAATATAGCCAAAATTTTCTTATTTTCTTGGAGCATATCTTTGCAGACACTTTTAATAAGAAGAACAGCAATAAGTGTTTTCCCGGCACCTGTTTCAAGGAATGCTATTGTATTTTTCTTCTTAGCCTGCTCAAGAACATCCAATTGATATCTACGCGCCTGTTCTTCCACGGGCTTCTCTTTCTTCTCGTCAGCTTTCTTCTCAAGACTCTCAACCTTTTCCTGGTGTTCTTCCTTAACTCTCTTTGCCTCTCTCTCATGCTCAGCCTCCCAAGAACCAGCATGGAAAGTAACCTTCCCCAATCTGTCCCTTTCCCAATAACCTCTTCTCTCTCTCTCTCTCCAATCCCAGTCTCTATAATCCCTCCTATCACCATTATACCGTTCTTTTTTTCCACCTAGATCCCTATCCCTCCTTTCAATTTCATCATAATCTCGGTGCCTCTTCCTGCTCGAACGCTCACCAAAGCAACCATGCCGGCTAACCGAGTAACTCCTCCCTGTATTGTAATCGCCATTACGGCTCCTATTGTTTTGTCGATCATAGAAATCAATATCTCTTTCTTTTCTAAACCCATTAACACGGTTTTCTCGTCCATACAATCCATTTTCGTTCATGCCCAAGATCTTCTTGCCATGGTTCACCCCATTAGAGAATTTCTTCTCATCAATGGCAATCTCGCCCTCTTCACAATCTCGACCATGATCACTTTTTTCCACTGGAAGACTTATCTCCTTTACTTCAGCAATACAGTTCGCTAACTCCAAATTCTCGGACTGACAAATCTCCACTACATTATCACTTACACTCACAGTTTCCCTCTCATTATCACACACTAAAACACCACCATTTCTACCATTCTTAATCTCTTCAAAAAACCCATCGATTCCCCGGAAAAACCCAGGATCAACACCTTGACTAGAAGAAGATGCATCAACTATATCAGGAGCAACAGAATCAAAATCAACAAAACCATTCAAAATCTCCTCCGACACATCCTCACATGCGTCTAACCAATAAGAAGAAGCTCTGGCCTCCTCCGGCAACCGACCCCCATTACTCCCAGAAACCCTAGCTTCGTCCATCACTCTACACAAAAAACACAAACATAAACCCCAAAAAGAAAATTCAAAACAAAGCTAGGGCAAGAATACTACAACAAAATCAAACAACGTACGCTCACAGAAAGAGGGGGGGAACGACGAACTACGGTTCTTGATGCTCTTCCTGCTCTGTTATCCAAATAAACAGATAAAAAAAAACGAAATTGAATAAAATTAACCAAAAAAACACAGAAAAAAAAATGGTTCTTTTCTGAATGTAGAGATTGCGCTAGCGCTGGAGATGATGAAATCGGAGAAAAGGGTAGAAGCAGAGAGCGTTGATAGACCGAACGAAGCAAGAAATGGAGCAACTTGAACTGAAGAACACACGCACACAAGAGAAAAATCCGATAAGAGATTCTTCTAGAGTGATATATATTCCCAGATTCGTGACGGTCTATCACGCAACTCTGCTTTTGTGTGATTTTCAAATCTCCTTTTTCTTCTTCCTTCCTTTTCTTTCTTTGTTTTTGAAACTTTTTCTTATAGCGTTGAGTCTTCGCAGATGTGACGCTCTCTTCTGCTTCGCCTCCCTCAGCTTCTGGTTTCAGATGCATGAGAGCAAGTTGACTAATGATCCTCTGCTCTAGGGGGTCGTTTAACTCGGCTAACGCTGCCACGTAGCATTCTCTCTTACATTTTGCGACATTTTGGTTGACCAAAAAATAAAACTTCTTTGAAAAAAATATTAATTTTATTAGCTTCCAAAAAAGATGAAAAGATAATAGCCCACTGTTTTTGAGTTGGAAAAAATTGTGTGGAAGTTTTTTGTGTTAAATTTAAAGAAATTATAGTTATTCAATGAAGTTTTTTTCATTTATATCTAAATAATAATGGGATGTACAGTTAAAACTTAATTTCTACAAGTTTTTATGCATTTTTAAAAAAAAATTATTTCTTAAATATCACCTAATCCAAATAATATTAAATTCTAATATTTTTTTCGGATCAGAAATTAGAGATTATAATTTACTCATGATAGTTTAGTAGTGGATGTATACACTAATCAAAATTAATAGAAATATAGAAATATGAAATGATAAGAAACATGGAAATATGTAAAATGAAAATGTCTTAATATAAATCAGTTACACGAAGTATATTAAATTTATAATATAGAAATAAATGTTACTATTATTGATAATATATTTATAAAATAATATAACTTGGAGTTTTTTTTTTTTTTTTTTGAAGTGAAATGTGTGCAAAAAAATGAACGAAGTGTCACATAAAAAAATAAAAAATATATATATATTAGACATGTAATCCAAAATTTCCCACACCACCATCAAAGCTACAGGTGGATACAACGGGTTTATGACATTTTGGGTAGTAAATTTAAATATAACTTTAGTACAAATCATTGAAACAAAATAAGTCCCAACATGATTGAAGATGTAACAGTTTATTTAATAAGATATTTTTATGATGATGATTTGAAAATCCTATGGTAGGCCTACCATTTATTTCTACTTAATTCAGATGGGAATTTAATTAAAGGGCTTTTTTTTCAAAATAAATGAACAATAAAAATTTATATTATAATCAATTTCTTTCACGGCCTAATTTTATAATATTTTATTAATGAAAACATTGTGCAATAAGTCACATAAATAGCCCAAAAAACTTAACTCGTGGCAAATAAAAACATTATGATACCCTTTTTTTCTCAAATAAGTTAGAGATTTTTGGTTTGGTTACTTTGCCGCAAGACTAATGCTCATTTTGACTAAAGGATTTGAGTTAGCCTGTAGCGATATCATAACTTTATTTTGAAGAATACAATTTTTTTAAATTTTTTAAAATTTTTTAATAAATTTTAAATTTTAAAAATTGAAAAAATATATTTTTGATAAAAGAATACATAAAATATTGAATAAATGTAATTTTTAAGAAGAAAGTATAATTTTTTGAGAATTATTTCTTTTTTTTTTTAAGAAATTGAGAGTTTTTAAGAATATATTTGATTTTACAGTGAAAATTATTTAATTTTGGGTAAACTATATGATTTTAAAAAAAAATTATAAATATTTAAAAGAGAAATTATATGATTTTTTTTAAGAGAGAGAATAGGATAACATATAAAATTAATAGGCTTTGATTTAGTACACCATTTGCTAATTAGTTGAAGAAACTTAGATGCCAAAAACTAAGAATTGGCTAAGTATGGCAGTTAGAAAGTGGTAAAATGTGATTTTCAGAGTGTCACTTAGATACACACATGTCTCATCGTGGTGAGGTGTCAACATGAGGCGGTAATACGTGCTGCCACCTATACATATATGTCTCCCAAGTATCTATTGGTGGATGTCATGTGGCAAGAAAAAGTCATGGAAAGGTGGGCTATGTATACAAGTTGCACTACCCACTAGAATGCGACATCTTTGGACGTGGTTCTAAAAGTTTACGTGTCACTTCGTGGTTAACAGAGAGCATGAAGTGACAATACTCATTGCCACCTTCTACCACATCCCATAATATATGTTACATTTGACCTCAAAACTATACCAAAGTTGTATATAAAAATAGGAAGTGAATAGAGGAGAAAGTCACTAGAAGCTTGAAGAACGAGTTTTTGACGAAAGATAACAAATATCACAAAACATGCTAGTTGTTAAGGTGGTAAGATATAAATCTGAATTTATTTCATCAAAGATTTTGGGGTTAATTTTAACGATGTTATGATTGTTATTTATGGAGATTTTTATTGGAAATCTACCAGTAACATATTGATTTATGATTTACATGGAAAATGGACCAAAATAATGAGAAAAAAAAGATAAAAATACATCTTAAAACCATGATTGCATGGTTTAACACTTATGAGCTAAAGAAGAAAAGTGAAATTTTATATCAAGTCTCATAGTTTTTTACATTTTTGACCCTAGATTTTCAAATAAATGTCTACAAATCATCTAAAATACTAGAGAATATAGTAATTTCGACCCAAGAAAATGAGGTGATAAATAGTATACTATATGTTATTATATGTGGAAATTCATTGTTTCTATTGTTGCATGTGATTTTGGACCTATAGTTCAAATATAACTATTGAGAAAATTAGAATAAAGGGAGATATGATAATTTTGGTAAAAGTAAATATCGTCCAATCATAGAATACTCAAAAAAAAAAAAAAACTAAAATACTAAGATTTTGATGATATTTCACAAGATATTTGAATTGTTGAAATATTGAACTATAAGCTCTATGAGTAATTTATTACATTTTCTTTGTATGTTTTATATTAAAATTATGTTATATATATATATATATATATATATTGTATAAATTAATGATTTCAGAATTGTTTTATCAAGAATAATAACATTGCATCTGTGAGAATTCTTCAAGTTTGTGGGGTTTTGTCTGAACCCATGAGTGAATATTACGCTCCAAATTTTTTAGGTTGCACTAAGTT